>CASCKD010000028.1:147500-175000 GCA_949152435.1 Gastracanthus pulcherrimus | reverse complement strand
GACAGACAGACTGTCAGACAGACATACAGACAGACACAGACAGACATAAAGAGAGACAGACAGACAGACATAAAGAGAGACAGACAGACAGACACAGACATACAGACAGACACAGACTGGCAGACCGATAGACAGACCGACAGACATACAGACAGACAGGCAGACAGATATATATACACAGACAGACAGACAGACAGATAGATATACACAGACAGACAGGCAGACAGACAGGCAGACTGACAGACAGACTGTCAGACAGACTGTCAGACAGACAGACAGACAGACACAGACAGACATACAGACAGACACAGACAGACAGTCAGACAGTCAGACATACAGACAGACACCGACAGACAGACAGACAGACAGACAGACAGACAGTCAGACAGACAGACAGACAGACACAGACATACAGACAGACACAGACAGACAGTCAGACAGTCAGACATACAGACAGACACCGACAGACAGACAGACAGACAGACAGTCAGACAGACAGACAGACAGACAGACAGACAGACAGACAGACAGACAGACAGACAGACACTGACAGACAGATATATATACGCAGACAGACAGACAGACAGACAGACAGACAGACACAGACAGACCGACAGACAGACAGACAGACAGACAGACAGACAGACAGACAGACAGACAGACAGACAGACAGACAGACAGACAGACAGACACTGACAGACAGATAGATATACACAGACAGACAGACAGATAGATATACACAGACAGACAGACAGACAGACAGACAGACAGACAGACAGACAGGCAGACAGACACCGACAGACAGATAGATATACACAGACAGACAGACAGACAGACAGACAGATAGATATACACAGACAGACAGATAGATATACACAGACAGACAGACAGACCGATAGACACCGACTGGCAGACCGATAGACAGACAGACAGACATACAGACAGACAGGCAGACAGATATATATACACAGACAGACAGACAGACAGATAGATATACACAGACAGACAGGCAGACAGACAGGCAGACTGACAGACAGACTGTCAGACAGACATACAGACAGACACAGACAGACATAAAGAGAGACAGACAGACAGACAGACAGACAGACAGACAGACAGACAGACAGACATACAGACAGACAGACAGACAGACAGATAGACAGACACAGACAGACCGACAGACAGACAGACAGACAGACAGACAGACAGACACCGACAGACAGACAGAAAGACAGACATACAGACAGACACCGACAGACAGACAGACAGACAGACAGTCAGACAGACAGACAGACAGACAGACAGACAGACAGACAGACAGACAGACAGACAGACACTGACAGACAGATATATATACGCAGACAGACAGACAGACAGACAGACAGACAGACACAGACAGACCGACAGACAGACAGACAGACAGACAGACAGACAGACAGACAGACAGACAGACAGACAGACAGACAGACAGACAGACAGACAGACACAGACAGACACAGACAGACATAAAGAGAGACAGACAGACAGACACAGACATACAGACAGACACAGACAGACAGTCAGACAGTCAGACATACAGACAGACACCGACAGACAGACAGACAGACAGACAGACAGACAGTCAGACAGACAGACAGACAGACACAGACATACAGACAGACACAGACAGACAGTCAGACAGTCAGACATACAGACAGACACCGACAGACAGACAGACAGACAGACAGTCAGACAGACAGACAGACAGACAGACAGACAGACAGACAGACAGACAGACAGACAGACACTGACAGACAGATATATATACGCAGACAGACAGACAGACAGACGGACAGACAGACACAGACAGACCGACAGACAGACAGACAGACAGACAGACAGACAGACAGACAGACAGACAGACAGACAGACAGACAGACAGACAGACAGACACTGACAGACAGATAGATATACACAGACAGACAGACAGATAGATATACACAGACAGACAGACAGACAGACAGACAGACAGACAGACAGACAGGCAGACAGACACCGACAGACAGATAGATATACACAGACAGACAGACAGACAGACAGACAGATAGATATACACAGACAGACAGATAGATATACACAGACAGACAGACAGACCGATAGACACCGACTGGCAGACCGATAGACAGACAGACAGACATACAGACAGACAGGCAGACAGATATATATACACAGACAGACAGACAGACAGATAGATATACACAGACAGACAGGCAGACAGACAGGCAGACTGACAGACAGACTGTCAGACAGACATACAGACAGACACAGACAGACATAAAGAGAGACAGACAGACAGACAGACAGACAGACAGACAGACAGACAGACAGACATACAGACAGACAGACAGACAGACAGATAGACAGACACAGACAGACCGACAGACAGACAGACAGACAGACAGACAGACAGACACCGACAGACAGACAGAAAGACAGACATACAGACAGACACCGACAGACAGACAGACAGACAGACAGTCAGACAGACAGACAGACAGACAGACAGACAGACAGACAGACAGACAGACAGACAGACACTGACAGACAGATATATATACGCAGACAGACAGACAGACAGACAGACAGACAGACACAGACAGACCGACAGACAGACAGACAGACAGACAGACAGACAGACAGACAGACAGACAGACAGACAGACAGACAGACAGACAGACAGACACAGACAGACACAGACAGACATAAAGAGAGACAGACAGACAGACACAGACATACAGACAGACACAGACAGACAGTCAGACAGTCAGACATACAGACAGACACCGACAGACAGACAGACAGACAGACAGACAGACAGTCAGACAGACAGACAGACAGACACAGACATACAGACAGACACAGACAGACAGTCAGACAGTCAGACATACAGACAGACACCGACAGACAGACAGACAGACAGACAGTCAGACAGACAGACAGACAGACAGACAGACAGACAGACAGACAGACAGACAGACAGACACTGACAGACAGATATATATACGCAGACAGACAGACAGACAGACAGACAGACAGACACAGACAGACCGACAGACAGACAGACAGACAGACAGACAGACAGACAGACAGACAGACAGACAGACAGACAGACAGACAGACACTGACAGACAGATAGATATACACAGACAGACAGACAGATAGATATACACAGACAGACAGACAGACAGATAGATATACACAGACAGACAGGCAGACAGACAGGCAGACTGACAGACAGACTGTCAGACAGACATACAGACAGACACAGACAGACATAAAGAGAGACAGACAGACAGACATAAAGAGAGACAGACAGACAGACACAGACATACAGACAGACACAGACTGGCAGACCGATAGACAGACAGACAGACATACAGACAGACAGGCAGACAGATATATATACACAGACAGACAGACAGACAGATAGATATACACAGACAGACAGGCAGACAGACAGGCAGACTGACAGACAGACTGTCAGACAGACTGTCAGACAGACAGACAGACAGACACAGACAGACATACAGACAGACACAGACAGACATAAAGAGAGACAGACAGACAGACACAGACATACAGACAGACAGACAGACAGACAGACAGACAGACAGACAGACATACAGACAGACAGACAGACAGACAGACGGACAGACAGACACAGACAGACAGATATATATACGCAGACAGACAGACAGACAGACAGACAGACAGACAGACACAGACAGACCGACAGACAGACAGACAGACAGACAGACAGACAGACAGACAGACAGACAGACAGACAGACAGACAGACACAGACAGACATACAGACAGACACAGACAGACATAAAGAGAGACAGACAGACAGACACAGACATACAGACAGACACAGACAGACAGTCAGACAGTCAGACATACAGACAGACACCGACAGACAGACAGACAGACAGACAGACAGACAGTCAGACAGACAGACAGACAGACAGACAGACAGACAGACGGACAGACAGACACAGACAGACAGATATATATACGCAGACAGACAGACAGACAGACAGACAGACAGACAGACACAGACAGACCGACAGACAGACAGACAGACAGACAGACAGACAGACAGACAGACAGACAGACAGACAGACACTGACAGACAGATAGATATACACAGACAGACAGACAGATAGATATACACAGACAGACAGACAGACAGACAGACAGACAGACAGACAGACAGGCAGACAGACACCGACAGACAGATAGATATACACAGACAGACAGACAGACAGACAGACAGATAGATATACACAGACAGACAGATAGATATACACAGACAGACAGACAGACCGATAGACACCGACTGGCAGACCGATAGACAGACAGACAGACATACAGACAGACAGGCAGACAGATATATATACACAGACAGACAGACAGACAGATAGATATACACAGACAGACAGGCAGACAGACAGGCAGACTGACAGACAGACTGTCAGACAGACATACAGACAGACACAGACAGACATAAAGAGAGACAGACAGACAGACATAAAGAGAGACAGACAGACAGACACAGACATACAGACAGACACAGACTGGCAGACCGATAGACAGACAGACAGACATACAGACAGACAGGCAGACAGATATATATACACAGACAGACAGACAGACAGATAGATATACACAGACAGACAGGCAGACAGACAGGCAGACTGACAGACAGACTGTCAGACAGACTGTCAGACAGACAGACAGACAGACACAGACAGACATACAGACAGACACAGACAGACATAAAGAGAGACAGACAGACAGACACAGACATACAGACAGACACAGACAGACAGTCATACAGTCAGACATACAGACAGACACCGACAGACAGACAGACAGACAGACAGACAGACAGTCAGACAGACAGACAGACAGACACAGACATACAGACAGACACAGACAGACAGTCAGACAGTCAGACATACAGACAGACACCGACAGACAGACAGAAAGACAGACATACAGACAGACACCGACAGACAGACAGACAGACAGACAGTCAGACAGACAGACAGACAGACAGACAGACAGACAGACAGACAGACAGACAGACAGACACTGACAGACAGATATATATACGCAGACAGACAGACAGACAGACAGACAGACAGACACAGACAGACCGACAGACAGACAGACAGACAGACAGACAGACAGACAGACAGACAGACAGACAGACAGACAGACAGACAGACAGACAGACAGACACAGACAGACACAGACAGACATAAAGAGAGACAGACAGACAGACACAGACATACAGACAGACACAGACAGACAGTCAGACAGTCAGACATACAGACAGACACCGACAGACAGACAGACAGACAGACAGACAGACAGTCAGACAGACAGACAGACAGACACAGACATACAGACAGACACAGACAGACAGTCAGACAGTCAGACATACAGACAGACACCGACAGACAGACAGACAGACAGACAGTCAGACAGACAGACAGACAGACAGACAGACAGACAGACAGACAGACAGACAGACAGACACTGACAGACAGATATATATACGCAGACAGACAGACAGACAGACAGACAGACAGACACAGACAGACCGACAGACAGACAGACAGACAGACAGACAGACAGACAGACAGACAGACAGACAGACAGACAGACAGACAGACACTGACAGACAGATAGATATACACAGACAGACAGACAGATAGATATACACAGACAGACAGACAGACAGATAGATATACACAGACAGACAGGCAGACAGACAGGCAGACTGACAGACAGACTGTCAGACAGACATACAGACAGACACAGACAGACATAAAGAGAGACAGACAGACAGACATAAAGAGAGACAGACAGACAGACACAGACATACAGACAGACACAGACTGGCAGACCGATAGACAGACCGACAGACATACAGACAGACAGGCAGACAGATATATATACACAGACAGACAGACAGACAGATAGATATACACAGACAGACAGGCAGACAGACAGGCAGACTGACAGACAGACTGTCAGACAGACTGTCAGACAGACAGACAGACAGACACAGACAGACATACAGACAGACACAGACAGACAGTCAGACAGTCAGACATACAGACAGACACCGACAGACAGACAGACAGACAGACAGACAGACAGTCAGACAGACAGACAGACAGACACAGACATACAGACAGACACAGACAGACAGTCAGACAGTCAGACATACAGACAGACACCGACAGACAGACAGACAGACAGACAGTCAGACAGACAGACAGACAGACAGACAGACAGACAGACAGACAGACAGACAGACAGACACTGACAGACAGATATATATACGCAGACAGACAGACAGACAGACAGACAGACAGACACAGACAGACCGACAGACAGACAGACAGACAGACAGACAGACAGACAGACAGACAGACAGACAGACAGACAGACAGACAGACAGACAGACACTGACAGACAGATAGATATACACAGACAGACAGACAGATAGATATACACAGACAGACAGACAGACAGACAGACAGACAGACAGACAGACAGGCAGACAGACACCGACAGACAGATAGATATACACAGACAGACAGACAGACAGACAGACAGATAGATATACACAGACAGACAGATAGATATACACAGACAGACAGACAGACCGATAGACACCGACTGGCAGACCGATAGACAGACAGACAGACATACAGACAGACAGGCAGACAGATATATATACACAGACAGACAGACAGACAGATAGATATACACAGACAGACAGGCAGACAGACAGGCAGACTGACAGACAGACTGTCAGACAGACATACAGACAGACACAGACAGACATAAAGAGAGACAGACAGACAGACAGACAGACAGACAGACAGACAGACAGACAGACATACAGACAGACAGACAGACAGACAGATAGACAGACACAGACAGACCGACAGACAGACAGACAGACAGACAGACAGACAGACACCGACAGACAGACAGAAAGACAGACATACAGACAGACACCGACAGACAGACAGACAGACAGACAGTCAGACAGACAGACAGACAGACAGACAGACAGACAGACAGACAGACAGACAGACAGACACTGACAGACAGATATATATACGCAGACAGACAGACAGACAGACAGACAGACAGACACAGACAGACCGACAGACAGACAGACAGACAGACAGACAGACAGACAGACAGACAGACAGACAGACAGACAGACAGACAGACAGACAGACAGACACAGACAGACACAGACAGACATAAAGAGAGACAGACAGACAGACACAGACATACAGACAGACACAGACAGACAGTCAGACAGTCAGACATACAGACAGACACCGACAGACAGACAGACAGACAGACAGACAGACAGTCAGACAGACAGACAGACAGACACAGACATACAGACAGACACAGACAGACAGTCAGACAGTCAGACATACAGACAGACACCGACAGACAGACAGACAGACAGACAGTCAGACAGACAGACAGACAGACAGACAGACAGACAGACAGACAGACAGACAGACAGACACTGACAGACAGATATATATACGCAGACAGACAGACAGACAGACGGACAGACAGACACAGACAGACCGACAGACAGACAGACAGACAGACAGACAGACAGACAGACAGACAGACAGACAGACAGACAGACAGACAGACAGACAGACACTGACAGACAGATAGATATACACAGACAGACAGACAGATAGATATACACAGACAGACAGACAGACAGACAGACAGACAGACAGACAGACAGGCAGACAGACACCGACAGACAGATAGATATACACAGACAGACAGACAGACAGACAGACAGATAGATATACACAGACAGACAGATAGATATACACAGACAGACAGACAGACCGATAGACACCGACTGGCAGACCGATAGACAGACAGACAGACATACAGACAGACAGGCAGACAGATATATATACACAGACAGACAGACAGACAGATAGATATACACAGACAGACAGGCAGACAGACAGGCAGACTGACAGACAGACTGTCAGACAGACATACAGACAGACACAGACAGACATAAAGAGAGACAGACAGACAGACAGACAGACAGACAGACAGACAGACAGACAGACATACAGACAGACAGACAGACAGACAGATAGACAGACACAGACAGACCGACAGACAGACAGACAGACAGACAGACAGACAGACACCGACAGACAGACAGAAAGACAGACATACAGACAGACACCGACAGACAGACAGACAGACAGACAGTCAGACAGACAGACAGACAGACAGACAGACAGACAGACAGACAGACAGACAGACAGACACTGACAGACAGATATATATACGCAGACAGACAGACAGACAGACAGACAGACAGACACAGACAGACCGACAGACAGACAGACAGACAGACAGACAGACAGACAGACAGACAGACAGACAGACAGACAGACAGACAGACAGACAGACACAGACAGACACAGACAGACATAAAGAGAGACAGACAGACAGACACAGACATACAGACAGACACAGACAGACAGTCAGACAGTCAGACATACAGACAGACACCGACAGACAGACAGACAGACAGACAGACAGACAGTCAGACAGACAGACAGACAGACACAGACATACAGACAGACACAGACAGACAGTCAGACAGTCAGACATACAGACAGACACCGACAGACAGACAGACAGACAGACAGTCAGACAGACAGACAGACAGACAGACAGACAGACAGACAGACAGACAGACAGACAGACACTGACAGACAGATATATATACGCAGACAGACAGACAGACAGACAGACAGACAGACACAGACAGACCGACAGACAGACAGACAGACAGACAGACAGACAGACAGACAGACAGACAGACAGACAGACAGACAGACAGACACTGACAGACAGATAGATATACACAGACAGACAGACAGATAGATATACACAGACAGACAGACAGACAGATAGATATACACAGACAGACAGGCAGACAGACAGGCAGACTGACAGACAGACTGTCAGACAGACATACAGACAGACACAGACAGACATAAAGAGAGACAGACAGACAGACATAAAGAGAGACAGACAGACAGACACAGACATACAGACAGACACAGACTGGCAGACCGATAGACAGACAGACAGACATACAGACAGACAGGCAGACAGATATATATACACAGACAGACAGACAGACAGATAGATATACACAGACAGACAGGCAGACAGACAGGCAGACTGACAGACAGACTGTCAGACAGACTGTCAGACAGACAGACAGACAGACACAGACAGACATACAGACAGACACAGACAGACATAAAGAGAGACAGACAGACAGACACAGACATACAGACAGACAGACAGACAGACAGACAGACAGACAGACAGACATACAGACAGACAGACAGACAGACAGACGGACAGACAGACACAGACAGACAGATATATATACGCAGACAGACAGACAGACAGACAGACAGACAGACAGACACAGACAGACCGACAGACAGACAGACAGACAGACAGACAGACAGACAGACAGACAGACAGACAGACAGACAGACAGACACAGACAGACATACAGACAGACACAGACAGACATAAAGAGAGACAGACAGACAGACACAGACATACAGACAGACACAGACAGACAGTCAGACAGTCAGACATACAGACAGACACCGACAGACAGACAGACAGACAGACAGACAGACAGTCAGACAGACAGACAGACAGACAGACAGACAGACAGACGGACAGACAGACACAGACAGACAGATATATATACGCAGACAGACAGACAGACAGACAGACAGACAGACAGACACAGACAGACCGACAGACAGACAGACAGACAGACAGACAGACAGACAGACAGACAGACAGACAGACAGACACTGACAGACAGATAGATATACACAGACAGACAGACAGATAGATATACACAGACAGACAGACAGACAGACAGACAGACAGACAGACAGACAGGCAGACAGACACCGACAGACAGATAGATATACACAGACAGACAGACAGACAGACAGACAGATAGATATACACAGACAGACAGATAGATATACACAGACAGACAGACAGACCGATAGACACCGACTGGCAGACCGATAGACAGACAGACAGACATACAGACAGACAGGCAGACAGATATATATACACAGACAGACAGACAGACAGATAGATATACACAGACAGACAGGCAGACAGACAGGCAGACTGACAGACAGACTGTCAGACAGACATACAGACAGACACAGACAGACATAAAGAGAGACAGACAGACAGACATAAAGAGAGACAGACAGACAGACACAGACATACAGACAGACACAGACTGGCAGACCGATAGACAGACAGACAGACATACAGACAGACAGGCAGACAGATATATATACACAGACAGACAGACAGACAGATAGATATACACAGACAGACAGGCAGACAGACAGGCAGACTGACAGACAGACTGTCAGACAGACTGTCAGACAGACAGACAGACAGACACAGACAGACATACAGACAGACACAGACAGACATAAAGAGAGACAGACAGACAGACACAGACATACAGACAGACACAGACAGACAGTCATACAGTCAGACATACAGACAGACACCGACAGACAGACAGACAGACAGACAGACAGACAGACAGTCAGACAGACAGACAGACAGACAGACAGACAGACAGACAGACAGACAGACAGACACTGACAGACAGATATATATACACAGACAGACAGACAGACAGACAGACAGACAGACAGACAGACAGACAGACAGACAGACAGACAGACAGACAGACAGACAGACAGACAGACAGATATATATACACAGACAGACAGACAGACAGATAGATATACACAGACAGACAGGCAGACAGACAGGCCAGACTGACAGACAGACTGTCAGACAGACAGACAGACAGACACAGACAGACAGAAACAGACAGACAGAAACAGACAGACAGACACAGACAGACATATAGACAGACACAGACAGACATAAAGAGAGACAGACAGACACAGACAGACTGACAGACAGACAGACAGACAGACAGACAGACAGACAGACAGACACAGACATACAGACAGACACAGACAGACAGTCAGACAGTCAGACATACAGACAGACACCGACAGACAGACAGACAGACAGACAGACAGACAGTCAGACAGACAGACAGACAGACACAGACATACAGACAGACACAGACAGACAGTCAGACAGTCAGACATACAGACAGACACCGACAGACAGACAGACAGACAGACAGTCAGACAGACAGACAGACAGACAGACAGACAGACAGACAGACAGACACTGACAGACAGATATATATACGCAGACAGACAGACAGACAGACAGACAGACAGACAGACAGACACTGACAGACAGATATATATACGCAGACAGACAGACAGACAGACAGTCAGACAGACAGACAGACAGACAGACAGACAGACAGACAGACAGACAGACAGACAGACACTGACAGACAGATATATATACGCAGACAGACAGACAGACAGACAGACAGACAGACACAGACAGACCGACAGACAGACAGACAGACAGACAGACAGACAGACAGACAGACAGACAGACAGACAGACAGACAGACAGACAGACAGACAGACACAGACAGACACAGACAGACATAAAGAGAGACAGACAGACAGACACAGACATACAGACAGACACAGACAGACAGTCAGACAGTCAGACATACAGACAGACACCGACAGACAGACAGACAGACAGACAGACAGACAGTCAGACAGACAGACAGACAGACACAGACATACAGACAGACACAGACAGACAGTCAGACAGTCAGACATACAGACAGACACCGACAGACAGACAGACAGACAGACAGTCAGACAGACAGACAGACAGACAGACAGACAGACAGACAGACAGACAGACAGACAGACACTGACAGACAGATATATATACGCAGACAGACAGACAGACAGACAGACAGACAGACACAGACAGACCGACAGACAGACAGACAGACAGACAGACAGACAGACAGACAGACAGACAGACAGACAGACAGACAGACAGACAGACACTGACAGACAGATAGATATACAGAGACAGACAGACAGATAGATATACACAGACAGACAGACAGACAGACAGATAGATATACACAGACAGACAGGCAGACAGACAGGCAGACTGACAGACAGACTGTCAGACAGACATACAGACAGACACAGACAGACATAAAGAGAGACAGACAGACAGACATAAAGAGAGACAGACAGACAGACACAGACATACAGACAGACACAGACTGGCAGACCGATAGACAGACAGACAGACATACAGACAGACAGGCAGACAGATATATATACACAGACAGACAGACAGACAGATAGATATACACAGACAGACAGGCAGACAGACAGGCAGACTGACAGACAGACTGTCAGACAGACTGTCAGACAGACAGACAGACAGACACAGACAGACATACAGACAGACACAGACAGACATAAAGAGAGACAGACAGACAGACACAGACATACAGACAGACAGACAGACAGACAGACAGACAGACAGACATACAGACAGACAGACAGACAGACAGACAGACAGACAGACAGACAGACAGACAGACAGACACAGACAGACATACAGACAGACACAGACAGACATAAAGAGAGACAGACAGACAGACACAGACATACAGACAGACACAGACAGACAGTCAGACAGTCAGACATACAGACAGACACCGACAGACAGACAGACAGACAGACAGACAGACAGTCAGACAGACAGACAGACAGACAGACAGACAGACAGACAGACGGACAGGCAGACACTGACAGACAGATATATATACGCAGACAGACAGACAGACAGACAGACAGACAGACAGACACAGACAGACCGACAGACAGACAGACAGACAGACAGACAGACAGACAGACAGACAGACAGACAGACAGACACTGACAGACAGATAGATATACACAGACAGACAGACAGATAGATATACACAGACAGACAGACAGACAGACAGACACCGACAGACAGATAGATATACACAGACAGACAGACAGACAGACAGACAGATAGATATACACAGACAGACAGATAGATATACACAGACAGACAGACAGACCGATAGACACCGACTGGCAGACCGATAGACAGACAGACAGACATACAGACAGACAGGCAGACAGATATATATACACAGACAGACAGACAGACAGATAGATATACACAGACAGACAGGCAGACAGACAGGCAGACTGACAGACAGACTGTCAGACAGACATACAGACAGACACAGACAGACATAAAGAGAGACAGACAGACAGACATAAAGAGAGACAGACAGACAGACACAGACATACAGACAGACACAGACTGGCAGACCGATAGACAGACAGACAGACATACAGACAGACAGGCAGACAGATATATATACACAGACAGACAGACAGACAGATAGATATACACAGACAGACAGGCAGACAGACAGGCAGACTGACAGACAGACTGTCAGACAGACTGTCAGACAGACAGACAGACAGACACAGACAGACATACAGACAGACACAGACAGACATAAAGAGAGACAGACAGACAGACACAGACATACAGACAGACACAGACAGACAGTCATACAGTCAGACATACAGACAGACACCGACAGACAGACAGACAGACAGACAGACAGACAGACAGTCAGACAGACAGACAGACAGACAGACAGACAGACAGACAGACAGACAGACAGACACTGACAGACAGATATATATACACAGACAGACAGACAGACAGACAGACAGACAGACAGACAGACAGACAGACAGACAGACAGACAGACAGACAGACAGACAGACAGACAGACAGATATATATACACAGACAGACAGACAGACAGATAGATATACACAGACAGACAGGCAGACAGACAGGCCAGACTGACAGACAGACTGTCAGACAGACAGACAGACAGACACAGACAGACAGAAACAGACAGACAGAAACAGACAGACAGACACAGACAGACATATAGACAGACACAGACAGACATAAAGAGAGACAGACAGACACAGACAGACTGACAGACAGACAGACAGACAGACAGACAGACAGACAGACAGACACAGACATACAGACAGACACAGACAGACAGTCAGACAGTCAGACATACAGACAGACACCGACAGACAGACAGACAGACAGACAGTCAGACAGACAGACAGACAGACAGACAGACAGACAGACAGACAGACAGACAGACAGACACTGACAGACAGATATATATACGCAGACAGACAGACAGACAGACAGACAGACAGACAGACAGACACTGACAGACAGATATATATACGCAGACAGACAGACAGACAGACAGACAGACAGACACAGACAGACCGACAGACAGACAGACAGACAGACAGACAGACAGACAGACAGACAGACAGACAGACAGACAGACAGACAGACAGACAGACAGACACTGACAGACAGATAGATATACACAGACAGACAGACAGATAGATATACACAGACAGACAGACAGACAGACAGACAGACAGACAGACACAGACAGACCGACAGACAGACAGACAGACAGACAGACAGACAGACAGACAGACAGACACCGACAGACAGACAGACAGACAGACATACAGACGGACACAGACAGACAGACAGACAGACAGACAGACAGGCAGACAGACACCGACAGACAGATATATATACACAGACAGACAGACAGACAGACAGATAGATATACACAGACAGACAGATAGATATACACAGACAGACAGACAGACCGATAGACACCGACTGGCAGACAGACAGACAGACAGACACAGACATACAGACAGACACAGACAGACAGTCAGACAGTCAGACATACAGACAGACACCGACAGACAGACAGACAGACAGACAGTCAGACAGACAGACAGACAGACAGACAGACAGACAGACAGACAGACAGACAGACAGACACTGACAGACAGATATATATACGCAGACAGACAGACAGACAGACAGACAGACAGACAGACAGACACTGACAGACAGATATATATACGCAGACAGACAGACAGACAGACAGACAGACAGACACAGACAGACCGACAGACAGACAGACAGACAGACAGACAGACAGACAGACAGACAGACAGACAGACAGACAGACAGACAGACAGACAGACACTGACAGACAGATAGATATACACAGACAGACAGACAGATAGATATACACAGACAGACAGACAGACAGACAGACAGACAGACAGACACAGACAGACCGACAGACAGACAGACAGACAGACAGACAGACAGACAGACAGACAGACACCGACAGACAGACAGACAGACAGACATACAGACGGACACAGACAGACAGACAGACAGACAGACAGACAGGCAGACAGACACCGACAGTCAGATATATATACACAGACAGACAGACAGACAGACAGATAGATATACACAGACAGACAGATAGATATACACAGACAGACAGACAGACCGATAGACACCGACTGGCAGACCGATAGACAGACAGACAGACATACAGACAGACAGGCAGACAGATATATATACACAGACAGACAGACAGGCAGACAGACAGGCAGACTGACAGACAGACTGTCAGACAGACAGACAGACAGACACAGACAGACATACAGACAGACACAGACAGACATAAAGAGAGACAGACAGACAGACACAGACATACAGACAGACACAGACTGGCAGACCGATAGACAGACAGACAGACATACAGACAGACAGGCAGACAGATATATATACACAGACAGACAGACAGACAGATAGATATACACAGACAGACAGGCAGACAGACAGGCAGACTGACAGACAGACTGTCAGACAGACTGTCAGACAGACAGACAGACAGACACAGACAGACATACAGACAGACACAGACAGACATAAAGAGAGACAGACAGACAGACACAGACATACAGACAGACACAGACAGACAGTCAGACAGTCAGACATACAGACAGACACCGACAGACAGACAGACAGACAGACAGACAGACAGACAGTCAGACAGACAGACAGACAGACAGACAGACAGACAGACAGACAGACACTGACAGACAGATATATATACACAGACAGACAGACAGACAGACAGACAGACAGACAGACACAGACAGACCGACAGACAGACAGACAGACAGACAGACAGACAGACAGACAGACAGACAGACAGACAGACAGACAGAAAGACAGATATATATACACAGACAGACCGACAGACAGACAGACAGACAGACAGACACAGACAGACCGACAGACAGACAGACAGACAGACAGACAGACAGACAGACAGACAGACAGACAGACAGACAGACAGACAGATATATATACACAGACAGACAGACAGACAGATATATATACACAGACAGACAGATAGATATACACAGACAGACAGACAGACCGATAGACACCGACTGGCAGACCGATAGACAGACAGACAGACATACAGACAGACAGGCAGACAGATATATATACACAGACAGACAGACAGGCAGACAGACAGGCAGACTGACAGACAGACTGTCAGACAGACAGACAGACAGACACAGACAGACATACAGACAGACACAGACAGACATAAAGAGAGACAGACAGACAGACAGACAGACAGACAGACAGACACAGACAGACACAGACAGACATAAAGAGAGACAGACAGACAGACACAGACATACAGACAGACACAGACAGACAGTCAGACAGTCAGACATACAGACAGACACCGACAGACAGACAGACAGACAGACAGACAGACAGTCAGACAGACAGACAGACAGACACAGACATACAGACAGACACAGACAGACAGTCAGACAGTCAGACATACAGACAGACACCGACAGACAGACAGACAGACAGACAGTCAGACAGACAGACAGACAGACAGACAGACAGACAGACAGACAGACAGACAGACAGACACTGACAGACAGATATATATACGCAGACAGACAGACAGACAGACAGACAGACAGACACAGACAGACCGACAGACAGACAGACAGACAGACAGACAGACAGACAGACAGACAGACAGACAGACAGACAGACAGACAGACAGACACTGACAGACAGATAGATATACACAGACAGACAGACAGATAGATATACACAGATAGACAGACAGATAGATATACACAGACAGACAGGCAGACAGACAGGCAGACTGACAGACAGACTGTCAGACAGACATACAGACAGACACAGACAGACACAGACTGGCAGACCGATAGACAGACAGACAGAGATACAGACAGACAGGCAGACAGATATATATACACAGACAGACAGACAGACAGATAGATATACACAGACAGACAGGCAGACAGACAGGCAGACTGACAGACAGACTGTCAGACAGACTGTCAGACAGACAGACAGACAGACACAGACAGACATACAGACAGACACAGACAGACATAAAGAGAGACAGACAGACAGACACAGACATACAGACAGACAGACAGACAGACAGACAGACAGACAGACATACAGACAGACAGACAGACAGACAGACAGACAGACAGACAGACACAGACAGACATACAGACAGACACAGACAGACATAAAGAGAGACAGACAGACAGACACAGACATACAGACAGACACAGACAGACAGTCAGACAGTCAGACATACAGACAGACACCGACAGACAGACAGACAGACAGACAGACAGACAGTCAGACAGACAGACAGACAGACAGACAGACAGACAGACGGACAGACAGACACTGACAGACAGATATATATACGCAGACAGACAGACAGACAGACAGACAGACAGACAGACACAGACAGACCGACAGACAGACAGACAGACAGACAGACAGACAGACAGACAGACAGACAGACAGACAGACACTGACAGACAGATAGATATACACAGACAGACAGACAGATAGATATACACAGACAGACAGACAGACAGACAGACAGACAGACAGACAGACAGGCAGACAGACACCGACAGACAGATAGATATACACAGACAGACAGACAGACAGACAGACAGATAGATATACACAGACAGACAGATAGATATACACAGACAGACAGACAGACCGATAGACACCGACTGGCAGACCGATAGACAGACAGACAGACATACAGACAGACAGGCAGACAGATATATATACACAGACAGACAGACAGACAGATAGATATACACAGACAGACAGGCAGACAGACAGGCAGACTGACAGACAGACTGTCAGACAGACATACAGACAGACACAGACAGACATAAAGAGAGACAGACAGACAGACATAAAGAGAGACAGACAGACAGACACAGACATACAGACAGACACAGACTGGCAGACCGATAGACAGACAGACAGACATACAGACAGACAGGCAGACAGATATATATACACAGACAGACAGACAGACAGATAGATATACACAGACAGACTGTCAGACAGACAGACAGACAGACACAGACAGACATACAGACAGACACAGACAGACATAAAGAGAGACAGACAGACAGACACAGACATACAGACAGACACAGACAGACAGTCATACAGTCAGACATACAGACAGACACCGACAGACAGACAGACAGACAGACAGACAGACAGACAGTCAGACAGACAGACAGACAGACAGACAGACAGACAGACAGACAGACAGACAGACACTGACAGACAGATATATATACACAGACAGACAGACAGACAGACAGACAGACAGACAGACAGACAGACAGACAGACAGACAGACAGACAGACAGACAGACAGACAGACAGACAGATATATATACACAGACAGACAGACAGACAGATAGATATACACAGACAGACAGGCAGACAGACAGGCCAGACTGACAGACAGACTGTCAGACAGACAGACAGACAGACACAGACAGACAGAAACAGACAGACAGAAACAGACAGACAGACACAGACAGACATATAGACAGACACAGACAGACATAAAGAGAGACAGACAGACACAGACAGACTGACAGACAGACAGACAGACAGACAGACAGACAGACAGACAGACACAGACATACAGACAGACACAGACAGACAGTCAGACAGTCAGACATACAGACAGACACCGACAGACAGACAGACAGACAGACAGACAGACAGTCAGACAGACAGACAGACAGACACAGACATACAGACAGACACAGACAGACAGTCAGACAGTCAGACATACAGACAGACACCGACAGACAGACAGACAGACAGACAGTCAGACAGACAGACAGACAGACAGACAGACAGACAGACAGACAGACAGACAGACAGACACTGACAGACAGATATATATACGCAGACAGACAGACAGACAGACAGACAGACAGACAGACAGACACTGACAGACAGATATATATATACGCAGACAGACAGACAGACAGACAGACAGACAGACACAGACAGACCGACAGACAGACAGACAGACAGACAGACAGACAGACAGACAGACAGACAGACAGACAGACAGACAGACAGACAGACAGACACTGACAGACAGATAGATATACACAGACAGACAGACAGATAGATATACACAGACAGACAGACAGACAGACAGACAGACAGACAGACACAGACAGACCGACAGACAGACAGACAGACAGACAGACAGACAGACAGACAGACAGACACCGACAGACAGACAGACAGACAGACATACAGACGGACACAGACAGACAGACAGACAGACAGACAGACAGGCAGACAGACACCGACAGACAGATATATATACACAGACAGACAGACAGACAGACAGATAGATATACACAGACAGACAGATAGATATACACAGACAGACAGACAGACCGATAGACACCGACTGGCAGACAGACAGACAGACAGACACAGACATACAGACAGACACAGACAGACAGTCAGACAGTCAGACATACAGACAGACACCGACAGACAGACAGACAGACAGACAGTCAGACAGACAGACAGACAGACAGACAGACAGACAGACAGACAGACAGACAGACAGACACTGACAGACAGATATATATACGCAGACAGACAGACAGACAGACAGACACTGACAGACAGATATATATACGCAGACAGACAGACAGACAGACAGACAGACAGACACAGACAGACCGACAGACAGACAGACAGACAGACAGACAGACAGACAGACAGACAGACAGACAGACAGACAGACAGACAGACAGACAGACACTGACAGACAGATAGATATACACAGACAGACAGACAGATAGATATACACAGACAGACAGACAGACAGACAGACAGACAGACAGACACAGACAGACCGACAGACAGACAGACAGACAGACAGACAGACAGACAGACAGACAGACACCGACAGACAGACAGACAGACAGACATACAGACGGACACAGACAGACAGACAGACAGACAGACAGACAGGCAGACAGACACCGACAGTCAGATATATATACACAGACAGACAGACAGACAGACAGATAGATATACACAGACAGACAGATAGATATACACAGACAGACAGACAGACCGATAGACACCGACTGGCAGACCGATAGACAGACAGACAGACATACAGACAGACAGGCAGACAGATATATATACACAGACAGACAGACAGGCAGACAGACAGGCAGACTGACAGACAGACTGTCAGACAGACAGACTGTCAGACAGACAGACAGACAGACACAGACAGACATACAGACAGACACAGACAGACATAAAGAGAGACAGACAGACAGACACAGACATACAGACAGACACAGACTGGCAGACCGATAGACAGACAGACAGACATACAGACAGACAGGCAGACAGATATATATACACAGACAGACAGACAGACAGATAGATATACACAGACAGACAGGCAGACAGACAGGCAGACTGACAGACAGACTGTCAGACAGACTGTCAGACAGACAGACAGACAGACACAGACAGACATACAGACAGACACAGACAGACATAAAGAGAGACAGACAGACAGACACAGACATACAGACAGACACAGACAGACAGTCAGACAGTCAGACATACAGACAGACACCGACAGACAGACAGACAGACAGACAGACAGACAGACAGTCAGACAGACAGACAGACAGACAGACAGACAGACAGACAGACAGACAGACACTGACAGACAGATATATATACACAGACAGACAGACAGACAGACAGACAGACAGACACAGACAGACCGACAGACAGACAGACAGACAGACAGACAGACAGACAGACAGACAGACAGACAGACAGACAGACAGAAAGACAGATATATATACACAGACAGACAGACAGACAGACAGACAGACAGACAGACACAGACAGACCGACAGACAGACAGACAGACAGACAGACAGACAGACAGACAGACAGACAGACAGACAGACAGACAGACAGATATATATACACAGACAGACAGACAGACAGATATATATACACAGACAGACAGATAGATATACACAGACAGACAGACAGACCGATAGACACCGACTGGCAGACCGATAGACAGACAGACAGACATACAGACAGACAGGCAGACAGATATATATACACAGACAGACAGACAGGCAGACAGACAGGCAGACTGACAGACAGACTGTCAGACAGACAGACAGACAGACACAGACAGACATACAGACAGACACAGACAGACATAAAGAGAGACAGACAGACAGACACAGACATACAGACAGACACAGACTGGCAGACCGATAGACAGACAGACAGACATACAGACAGACAGGCAGACAGATATATATACACAGACAGACAGACAGACAGATAGATATACACAGACAGACAGGCAGACAGACAGGCAGACTGACAGACAGACTGTCAGACAGACTGTCAGACAGACAGACAGACAGACACAGACAGACATACAGACAGACACAGACAGACATAAAGAGAGACAGACAGACAGACACAGACATACAGACAGACACAGACAGACAGTCAGACAGTCAGACATACAGACAGACACCGACAGACAGACAGACAGACAGACAGACAGACAGACAGTCAGACAGACAGACAGACAGACAGACAGACAGACAGACAGACAGACACTGACAGACAGATATATATACACAGACAGACAGACAGACAGACAGACAGACAGACAGACACAGACAGACCGACAGACAGACAGACAGACAGACAGACAGACAGACAGACAGACAGACAGACAGACAGACAGACAGACAGATATATATACACAGACAGACAGACAGACAGATATATATACACAGACAGATAGATATACACAGACAGACAGGCAGACAGACAGGCCAGACTGACAGACAGACTGTCAGACAGACAGACAGACAGACACAGACAGACAGAAACAGACAGACAGACACAGACAGACATATAGACAGACACAGACAGACATAAAGAGAGACAGACAGACAGACAGACAGACAGATATATATACACAGACAGACAGACAGACAGATAGATATACACAGACAGACAGGCAGACAGACAGGCAGACTGACAGACACACTGTCAGACAGACAGGCAGACTGACAGACAGACTGTCAGACAGACAGACAGACAGACAGACAGACACAGACATACAGACAGACACAGACAGACAGTCAGACAGTCAGACATACAGACAGACACCGACAGACAGACAGACAGACAGACAGACAGTCAGACAGACAGACAGACAGACAGACAGACAGACAGACAGACACAGACAGACATACAGACAGACACAGACAGACATAAAGAGAGACAGACAGACAGACACAGACATACAGACAGACACAGACAGACAGTCAGACAGTCAGACATACAGACAGACACCGACAGACAGACAGACAGACAGACAGACAGACAGTCAGACAGACAGACAGACAGACACAGACATACAGACAGACACAGACAGACAGTCAGACAGTCAGACATACAGACAGACACCGACAGACAGACAGACAGACAGACAGTGAGACAGACAGACAGACAGACAGACAGACAGACAGACAGACAGACAGACAGACAGACACTGACAGACAGATATATATACGCAGACAGACAGACAGACAGACAGACAGACAGACACAGACAGACCGACAGACAGACAGACAGACAGACAGACAGACACTGACAGACAGATATATATACACAGACAGACAGACAGACAGACAGACAGACAGACAGAAACAGACCGACAGACAGACAGACAGACAGACAGACATACAGACAGACAGACAGACAGACAGACAGACAGACAGACAGACAGACAGACAGACACAGACAGACATACAGACAGACACAGACAGACATAAAGAGAGACAGACAGACAGACACAGACATACAGACAGACACAGACAGACAGTCAGACAGTCAGACATACAGACAGACACCGACAGACAGACAGACAGACAGACAGACAGACAGTCAGACAGACAGACAGACAGACACAGACATACAGACAGACACAGACAGACAGTCAGACAGTCAGACATACAGACAGACACCGACAGACAGACAGACAGACAGACAGTCAGACAGACAGACAGACAGACAGACAGACAGACAGACAGACAGACAGACAGACAGACAGACACTGACAGACAGATATATATACGCAGACAGACAGACAGACAGACAGACAGACAGACAGACAGACACTGACAGACAGATATATATACGCAGACAGACAGACAGACAGACAGACAGACAGACAGACAGACACTGACAGACAGATATATATACGCAGACAGACAGACAGACAGACAGACAGACAGACACAGACAGACCGACAGACACAGACATACAGACAGACACAGACAGACAGTCAGACAGTCAGACATACAGACAGACACCGACAGACAGACAGACAGACAGACAGACAGTCAGACAGACAGACAGACAGACAGACAGACAGACAGACAGACAGACACTGACAGACAGATATATATACACAGACAGACAGACAGACAGACAGACAGACAGACAGACAGACAGACAGACAGACACAGACAGACATACAGACAGACACAGACAGACATAAAGAGAGACAGACAGACAGACACAGACATACAGACAGACACAGACTGGCAGACCGATAGACAGACAGACAGACATACAGACAGACAGGCAGACAGATATATATACACAGACAGACAGACAGACAGATAGATATACAGACAGACAGACAGACAGACAGACAGACAGACAGACAGACAGACAGACAGACAGACAGACACTGACAGACAGATAGATATACACAGACAGACAGACAGATAGATATACACAGACAGACAGACAGACAGACAGACAGACAGACAGACACAGACAGACCGACAGACAGACAGACAGACAGACAGACAGACAGACAGACAGACAGACACCGACAGACAGACAGACAGACAGACATACAGACGGACACAGACAGACAGACAGACAGACAGACAGACAGGCAGACAGACACCGACAGTCAGATATATATACACAGACAGACAGACAGACAGACAGATAGATATACACAGACAGACAGATAGATATACACAGACAGACAGACAGACCGATAGACACCGACTGGCAGACCGATAGACAGACAGACAGACATACAGACAGACAGGCAGACAGATATATATACACAGACAGACAGACAGGCAGACAGACAGGCAGACTGACAGACAGACTGTCAGACAGACAGACTGTCAGACAGACAGACAGACAGACACAGACAGACATACAGACAGACACAGACAGACATAAAGAGAGACAGACAGACAGACACAGACATACAGACAGACACAGACTGGCAGACCGATAGACAGACAGACAGACATACAGACAGACAGGCAGACAGATATATATACACAGACAGACAGACAGACAGATAGATATACACAGACAGACAGGCAGACAGACAGGCAGACTGACAGACAGACTGTCAGACAGACTGTCAGACAGACAGACAGACAGACACAGACAGACATACAGACAGACACAGACAGACATAAAGAGAGACAGACAGACAGACACAGACATACAGACAGACACAGACAGACAGTCAGACAGTCAGACATACAGACAGACACCGACAGACAGACAGACAGACAGACAGACAGACAGACAGTCAGACAGACAGACAGACAGACAGACAGACAGACAGACAGACAGACAGACACTGACAGACAGATATATATACACAGACAGACAGACAGACAGACAGACAGACAGACACAGACAGACCGACAGACAGACAGACAGACAGACAGACAGACAGACAGACAGACAGACAGACAGACAGACAGACAGAAAGACAGATATATATACACAGACAGACAGACAGACAGACAGACAGACAGACAGACACAGACAGACCGACAGACAGACAGACAGACAGACAGACAGACAGACAGACAGACAGACAGACAGACAGACAGACAGACAGATATATATACACAGACAGACAGACAGACAGATATATATACACAGACAGACAGATAGATATACACAGACAGACAGACAGACCGATAGACACCGACTGGCAGACCGATAGACAGACAGACAGACATACAGACAGACAGGCAGACAGATATATATACACAGACAGACAGACAGGCAGACAGACAGGCAGACTGACAGACAGACTGTCAGACAGACAGACAGACAGACACAGACAGACATACAGACAGACACAGACAGACATAAAGAGAGACAGACAGACAGACACAGACATACAGACAGACACAGACTGGCAGACCGATAGACAGACAGACAGACATACAGACAGACAGGCAGACAGATATATATACACAGACAGACAGACAGACAGATAGATATACACAGACAGACAGGCAGACAGACAGGCAGACTGACAGACAGACTGTCAGACAGACTGTCAGACAGACAGACAGACAGACACAGACAGACATACAGACAGACACAGACAGACATAAAGAGAGACAGACAGACAGACACAGACATACAGACAGACACAGACAGACAGTCAGACAGTCAGACATACAGACAGACACCGACAGACAGACAGACAGACAGACAGACAGACAGACAGTCAGACAGACAGACAGACAGACAGACAGACAGACAGACAGACAGACACTGACAGACAGATATATATACACAGACAGACAGACAGACAGACAGACAGACAGACAGACACAGACAGACCGACAGACAGACAGACAGACAGACAGACAGACAGACAGACAGACAGACAGACAGACAGACAGACAGACAGACAGACAGACAGACAGATATATATACACAGACAGACAGACAGACAGATATATATACACAGACAGATAGATATACACAGACAGACAGGCAGACAGACAGGCCAGACTGACAGACAGACTGTCAGACAGACAGACAGACAGACACAGACAGACAGAAACAGACAGACAGACACAGACAGACATATAGACAGACACAGACAGACATAAAGAGAGACAGACAGACAGACAGACAGACAGATATATATACACAGACAGACAGACAGACAGATAGATATACACAGACAGACAGGCAGACAGACAGGCAGACTGACAGACACACTGTCAGACAGACAGGCAGACTGACAGACAGACTGTCAGACAGACAGACAGACAGACAGACAGACACAGACATACAGACAGACACAGACAGACAGTCAGACAGTCAGACATACAGACAGACACCGACAGACAGACAGACAGACAGACAGACAGTCAGACAGACAGACAGACAGACAGACAGACAGACAGACAGACACAGACAGACATACAGACAGACACAGACAGACATAAAGAGAGACAGACAGACAGACACAGACATACAGACAGACACAGACAGACAGTCAGACAGTCAGACATACAGACAGACACCGACAGACAGACAGACAGACAGACAGACAGACAGTCAGACAGACAGACAGACAGACACAGACATACAGACAGACACAGACAGACAGTCAGACAGTCAGACATACAGACAGACACCGACAGACAGACAGACAGACAGACAGTGAGACAGACAGACAGACAGACAGACAGACAGACAGACAGACAGACAGACAGACAGACACTGACAGACAGATATATATACGCAGACAGACAGACAGACAGACAGACAGACAGACACAGACAGACCGACAGACAGACAGACAGACAGACAGACAGACACTGACAGACAGATATATATACACAGACAGACAGACAGACAGACAGACAGACAGACAGAAACAGACCGACAGACAGACAGACAGACAGACAGACATACAGACAGACAGACAGACAGACAGACAGACAGACAGACAGACAGACAGACAGACACAGACAGACATACAGACAGACACAGACAGACATAA
>CASCKD010000028.1:137500-142500 GCA_949152435.1 Gastracanthus pulcherrimus | reverse complement strand
CAGACAGACTGTCAGACAGACTGTCAGACAGACAGACAGACAGACACAGACAGACATACAGACAGACACAGACAGACATAAAGAGAGACAGACAGACAGACACAGACATACAGACAGACACAGACAGACAGTCAGACAGTCAGACATACAGACAGACACCGACAGACAGACAGACAGACAGACAGACAGACAGACAGTCAGACAGACAGACAGACAGACAGACAGACAGACAGACAGACAGACGCTGACAGACAGATATATATACACAGACAGACAGACAGACAGACAGACAGACAGACAGACAGACACAGACAGACCGACAGACAGACAGACAGACAGACAGACAGACAGACAGACAGACAGACAGACAGACAGACAGACAGACAGATATATATACACAGACAGACAGACAGACAGATAGATATACATAGACAGACAGACAGACAGACAGACAGACAGACAGACAGATATATATACACAGACAGACAGACAGACAGATAGATATACATAGACAGACAGGCAGACAGACAGGCCAGACTGACAGACAGACTGTCAGACAGACAGACAGACAGACACAGACAGACAGAAACAGACAGACAGACACAGACAGACATATAGACAGACACAGACAGACATAAAGAGAGACAGACAGACAGACAGACAGACAGATATATATACACAGACAGACAGACAGACAGATAGATATACACAGACAGACAGGCAGACAGACAGGCAGACTGACAGACACACTGTCAGACAGACAGGCAGACTGACAGACAGACTGTCAGACAGACAGACAGACAGACACAGACAGACATACAGACAGACACAGACAGACATAAAGAGAGACAGACAGACAGACACAGACATACAGACAGACACAGACAGACAGTCAGACAGTCAGACATACAGACAGACACCGACAGACAGACAGACAGACAGACAGACAGACAGTCAGACAGACAGACAGACAGACACAGACATACAGACAGACACAGACAGACAGTCAGACAGTCAGACATACAGACAGACACCGACAGACAGACAGACAGACAGACAGTCAGACAGACAGACAGACAGACAGACAGACAGACAGACAGACAGACAGACAGACAGACACTGACAGACAGATATATATATACGCAGACAGACAGACAGACAGACAGACAGACAGACACAGACAGACCGACAGACAGACAGACAGACAGACAGACAGACACTGACAGACAGATAGATATACACAGACAGACAGACAGATAGATATACACAGACAGACAGACAGACAGACAGACAGACAGACACAGACAGACCGACAGACAGACAGACAGACAGACAGACAGACAGACAGACAGACAGACAGACAGACAGACAGACAGACAGATATATATACACAGACAGACAGACATACAGATATATATACACAGACAGACAGATAGATATACACAGACAGACAGACAGACCGATAGACACCGACTGGCAGACCGATAGACAGACAGACAGACATACAGACAGACAGGCAGACAGATATATATACACAGACAGACAGACAGGCAGACAGACAGGCAGACTGACAGACAGACTGTCAGACAGACAGACAGACAGACACAGACAGACATACAGACAGACACAGACAGACATAAAGAGAGACAGACAGACAGACACAGACATACAGACAGACACAGACTGGCAGACCGATAGACAGACAGACAGACATACAGACAGACAGGCAGACAGATATATATACACAGACAGACAGACAGACAGATAGATATACACAGACAGACAGGCAGACAGACAGGCAGACTGACAGACAGACTGTCAGACAGACTGTCAGACAGACAGACAGACAGACACAGACAGACATACAGACAGACACAGACAGACATAAAGAGAGACAGACAGACAGACACAGACATACAGACAGACACAGACAGACAGTCAGACAGTCAGACATACAGACAGACACCGACAGACAGACAGACAGACAGACAGACAGACAGACAGTCAGACAGACAGACAGACAGACAGACAGACAGACAGACAGACAGACACTGACAGACAGATATATATACACAGACAGACAGACAGACAGACAGACAGACAGACAGACACAGACAGACCGACAGACAGACAGACAGACAG
Source organism: Gastracanthus pulcherrimus (assembly GCA_949152435.1). Classification (NCBI taxonomy): domain Eukaryota; kingdom Metazoa; phylum Arthropoda; class Insecta; order Hymenoptera; family Pteromalidae; genus Gastracanthus; species Gastracanthus pulcherrimus. The sequence goes on along the minus strand of CASCKD010000028.1, from coordinate 140,358 downwards.
ACAGACAGACAGACAGACAGACAGACAGACAGACAGACAGACAGACAGATATATATACACAGACAGACAGACAGACAGATATATATACACAGACAGATAGATATACACAGACAGACAGGCAGACAGACAGGCCAGACTGACAGACAGACTGTCAGACAGACAGACAGACAGACACAGACAGACAGAAACAGACAGACAGACACAGACAGACATATAGACAGACACAGACAGACATAAAGAGAGACAGACAGACAGACAGACAGACAGATATATATACACAGACAGACAGACAGACAGATAGATATACACAGACAGACAGGCAGACAGACAGGCAGACTGACAGACACACTGTCAGACAGACAGGCAGACTGACAGACAGACTGTCAGACAGACAGACAGACAGACAGACAGACACAGACATACAGACAGACACAGACAGACAGTCAGACAGTCAGACATACAGACAGACACCGACAGACAGACAGACAGACAGACAGACAGTCAGACAGACAGACAGACAGACAGACAGACAGACAGACAGACACAGACAGACATACAGACAGACACAGACAGACATAAAGAGAGACAGACAGACAGACACAGACATACAGACAGACACAGACAGACAGTCAGACAGTCAGACATACAGACAGACACCGACAGACAGACAGACAGACAGACAGACAGACAGTCAGACAGACAGACAGACAGACACAGACATACAGACAGACACAGACAGACAGTCAGACAGTCAGACATACAGACAGACACCGACAGACAGACAGACAGACAGACAGTGAGACAGACAGACAGACAGACAGACAGACAGACAGACAGACAGACAGACAGACAGACACTGACAGACAGATATATATACGCAGACAGACAGACAGACAGACAGACAGACAGACACAGACAGACCGACAGACAGACAGACAGACAGACAGACAGACACTGACAGACAGATATATATACACAGACAGACAGACAGACAGACAGACAGACAGACAGAAACAGACCGACAGACAGACAGACAGACAGACAGACATACAGACAGACAGACAGACAGACAGACAGACAGACAGACAGACAGACAGACAGACACAGACAGACATACAGACAGACACAGACAGACATAAAGAGAGACAGACAGACAGACACAGACATACAGACAGACACAGACAGACAGTCAGACAGTCAGACATACAGACAGACACCGACAGACAGACAGACAGACAGACAGACAGACAGTCAGACAGACAGACAGACAGACACAGACATACAGACAGACACAGACAGACAGTCAGACAGTCAGACATACAGACAGACACCGACAGACAGACAGACAGACAGACAGTCAGACAGACAGACAGACAGACAGACAGACAGACAGACAGACAGACAGACAGACAGACAGACACTGACAGACAGATATATATACGCAGACAGACAGACAGACAGACAGACAGACAGACAGACAGACACTGACAGACAGATATATATACGCAGACAGACAGACAGACAGACAGACAGACAGACAGACAGACACTGACAGACAGATATATATACGCAGACAGACAGACAGACAGACAGACAGACAGACACAGACAGACCGACAGACACAGACATACAGACAGACACAGACAGACAGTCAGACAGTCAGACATACAGACAGACACCGACAGACAGACAGACAGACAGACAGACAGACAGACAGTCAGACAGACAGACAGACAGACAGACAGACAGACAGACAGACAGACACTGACAGACAGATATATATACACAGACAGACAGACAGACAGACAGACAGACAGACAGACAGACACAGACAGACCGACAGACAGACAGACAGACAGACAGACAGACAGACAGACAGACAGACAGACAGACAGACAGACAGACAGATATATATACACAGACAGACAGACAGACAGATATATATACACAGACAGATAGATATACACAGACAGACAGGCAGACAGACTGTCAGACAGACAGACAGACAGACACAGACAGACAGAAACAGACAGACAGACACAGACAGACATATAGACAGACACAGACAGACATAAAGAGAGACAGACAGACAGACAGACAGACAGATATATATACACAGACAGACAGACAGACAGATAGATATACACAGACAGACAGGCAGACAGACAGGCAGACTGACAGACACACTGTCAGACAGACAGGCAGACTGACAGACAGACTGTCAGACAGACAGACAGACAGACAGACACAGACAGACATACAGACAGACACAGACAGACATAAAGAGAGACAGACAGACAGACACAGACATACAGACAGACACAGACAGACAGACACAGACAGACATACAGACAGACACAGACAGACATAAAGAGAGACAGACAGACAGACACAGACATACAGACAGACACAGACAGACAGTCAGACAGTCAGACATACAGACAGACACCGACAGACAGACAGACAGACAGACAGACAGACAGTCAGACAGACAGACAGACAGACACAGACATACAGACAGACACAGACAGACAGTCAGACAGTCAGACATACAGACAGACACCGACAGACAGACAGACAGACAGACAGTCAGACAGACAGACAGACAGACAGACAGACAGACAGACAGACAGACAGACAGACAGACAGACACTGACAGACAGATATATATACGCAGACAGACAGACAGACAGACAGACAGACAGACAGACAGACACTGACAGACAGATATATATACGCAGACAGACAGACAGACAGACAGACAGACAGACAGACAGACACTGACAGACAGATATATATACGCAGACAGACAGACAGACAGACAGACAGACAGACACAGACAGACCGACAGACACAGA
>CASCKD010000028.1:130000-132500 GCA_949152435.1 Gastracanthus pulcherrimus | reverse complement strand
ATATATACACAGACAGACAGACAGACAGATAGATATACATAGACAGACAGGCAGACAGACAGGCCAGACTGACAGACAGACTGTCAGACAGACAGACAGACAGACACAGACAGACAGAAACAGACAGACAGACACAGACAGACATATAGACAGACACAGACAGACATAAAGAGAGACAGACAGACAGACAGACAGACAGATATATATACACAGACAGACAGACAGACAGATAGATATACACAGACAGACAGGCAGACAGACAGGCAGACTGACAGACACACTGTCAGACAGACAGGCAGACTGACAGACAGACTGTCAGACAGACAGACAGACAGACACAGACAGACATACAGACAGACACAGACAGACATAAAGAGAGACAGACAGACAGACACAGACATACAGACAGACACAGACAGACAGTCAGACAGTCAGACATACAGACAGACACCGACAGACAGACAGACAGACAGACAGACAGACAGTCAGACAGACAGACAGACAGACACAGACATACAGACAGACACAGACAGACAGTCAGACAGTCAGACATACAGACAGACACCGACAGACAGACAGACAGACAGACAGTCAGACAGACAGACAGACAGACAGACAGACAGACAGACAGACAGACAGACAGACAGACACTGACAGACAGATATATATATACGCAGACAGACAGACAGACAGACAGACAGACAGACACAGACAGACCGACAGACAGACAGACAGACAGACAGACAGACACTGACAGACAGATAGATATACACAGACAGACAGACAGATAGATATACACAGACAGACAGACAGACAGACAGACAGACAGACACAGACAGACCGACAGACAGACAGACAGACAGACAGACAGACAGACAGACAGACAGACAGACAGACAGACAGACAGACAGATATATATACACAGACAGACAGACATACAGATATATATACACAGACAGACAGATAGATATACACAGACAGACAGACAGACCGATAGACACCGACTGGCAGACCGATAGACAGACAGACAGACATACAGACAGACAGGCAGACAGATATATATACACAGACAGACAGACAGGCAGACAGACAGGCAGACTGACAGACAGACTGTCAGACAGACAGACAGACAGACACAGACAGACATACAGACAGACACAGACAGACATAAAGAGAGACAGACAGACAGACACAGACATACAGACAGACACAGACTGGCAGACCGATAGACAGACAGACAGACATACAGACAGACAGGCAGACAGATATATATACACAGACAGACAGACAGACAGATAGATATACACAGACAGACAGGCAGACAGACAGGCAGACTGACAGACAGACTGTCAGACAGACTGTCAGACAGACAGACAGACAGACACAGACAGACATACAGACAGACACAGACAGACATAAAGAGAGACAGACAGACAGACACAGACATACAGACAGACACAGACAGACAGTCAGACAGTCAGACATACAGACAGACACCGACAGACAGACAGACAGACAGACAGACAGACAGACAGTCAGACAGACAGACAGACAGACAGACAGACAGACAGACAGACAGACACTGACAGACAGATATATATACACAGACAGACAGACAGACAGACAGACAGACAGACAGACACAGACAGACCGACAGACAGACAGACAGACAGACAGACAGACAGACAGACAGACAGACAGACAGACAGACAGACAGACAGATATATATACACAGACAGACAGACAGACAGATATATATACACAGACAGATAGATATACACAGACAGACAGGCAGACAGACAGGCCAGACTGACAGACAGACTGTCAGACAGACAGACAGACAGACACAGACAGACAGAAACAGACAGACAGACACAGACAGACATATAGACAGACACAGACAGACATAAAGAGAGACAGACAGACAGACAGACAGACAGATATATATACACAGACAGACAGACAGACAGATAGATATACACAGACAGACAGGCAGACAGACAGGCAGACTGACAGACACACTGTCAGACAGACAGGCAGACTGACAGACAGACTGTCAGACAGACAGACAGACAGACAGACAGACACAGACATACAGACAGACACAGACAGACAGTCAGACAGTCAGACATACAGACAGACACCGACAGACAGACAGACAGACAGACAGACAGTCAGACAGACAGACAGACAGACAGACAGACAGACAGACAGACACAGACAGACATACAGACAGACACAGACAGACATAAAGAGAGACAGACAGACAGACACAGACATACAGACAGACACAGACAGACAGTCAGACAGTCAGACATACAGACAGACACCGACAGACAGACAGACAGACAGACAGACAGACAGTCAGACAGACAGACAGACAGACACAGACATACAGACAGACACAGACAGACAGTCAGACAGTCAGACATACAGACAGACACCGACAGACAGACAGACAGACAGACAGTGAGACAGACAGACAGACAGACAGACAGAC
>CASCKD010000028.1:105000-120000 GCA_949152435.1 Gastracanthus pulcherrimus | reverse complement strand
GATATATATACGCAGACAGACAGACAGACAGACAGACAGACAGACACAGACAGACCGACAGACAGACAGACAGACAGACAGACAGACAGACAGACAGACAGACAGACAGACAGACAGACAGACAGACACTGACAGACAGATAGATATACACAGACAGACAGACAGATAGATATACACAGACAGACAGACAGACAGACAGACAGACAGACACAGACAGACCGACAGACAGACAGACAGACAGACAGACAGACAGACAGACAGACAGACACCGACAGACAGACAGACAGACAGACATACAGACGGACACAGACAGACAGACAGACAGACAGACAGACAGGCAGACAGACACCGACAGACAGATATATATACACAGACAGACAGACAGACAGACAGACAGATAGATATACACAGACAGACAGATAGATATACACAGACAGACAGATAGATATACACAGACAGACAGACAGACCGATAGACACCGACTGGCAGACCGATAGACAGACAGACAGACATACAGACAGACAGGCAGACAGATATATATACACAGACAGACAGACAGGCAGACAGACAGGCAGACTGACAGACAGACTGTCAGACAGACAGACAGACAGACACAGACAGACATACAGACAGACACAGACAGACATAAAGAGAGACAGACAGACAGACACAGACATACAGACAGACACAGACTGGCAGACCGATAGACAGACAGACAGACAGACAGACAGACAGACAGACAGACAGACAGACAGACAGACAGACAGACAGACAGACAGACAGACAGACAGACAGACAGATATATATACACAGACAGACAGACAGACAGATAGATATACACAGACAGACAGGCAGACAGACAGGCCAGACTGACAGACAGACAGTCAGACAGACAGACAGACAGACACAGACAGACAGAAACAGACAGACAGACACAGACAGACATATAGACAGACACAGACAGACATAAAGAGAGACAGACAGACAGACAGACAGACAGATATATATACACAGACAGACAGACAGACAGATAGATATACACAGACAGACAGGCAGACAGACAGGCAGACTGACAGACACACTGTCAGACAGACAGGCAGACTGACAGACAGACTGTCAGACAGACAGACAGACAGACACAGACAGACATACAGACAGACACAGACAGACATAAAGAGAGACAGACAGACAGACACAGACATACAGACAGACACAGACAGACAGTCAGACAGTCAGGCATACAGACAGACACCGACAGACAGACAGACAGACAGACAGTCAGACAGACAGACAGACAGACAGACAGACAGACAGACAGACAGACACAGACAGACATACAGACAGACACAGACAGACATAAAGAGAGACAGACAGACAGACACAGACATACAGACAGACACAGACAGACAGTCAGACAGTCAGACATACAGACAGACACCGACAGACAGACAGACAGACAGACAGACAGACAGTCAGACAGACAGACAGACAGACACAGACATACAGACAGACACAGACAGACAGTCAGACAGTCAGACATACAGACAGACACCGACAGACAGACAGACAGACAGTCAGACAGACAGACAGACAGACAGACAGACAGACAGACAGACAGACAGACAGACAGACAGACAGACACTGACAGACAGATATATATACGCAGACAGACAGACAGACAGACAGACAGACAGACACAGACAGACCGACAGACAGACAGACAGACAGACAGACAGACAGACAGACAGACAGACACTGACAGACAGATAGATATACACAGACAGACAGACAGATAGATATACACAGACAGACAGACAGACAGACAGACAGACAGACACAGACAGACCGACAGACAGACAGACAGACAGACAGACAGACAGACAGACAGACAGACACCGACAGACAGACAGACAGACAGACATACAGACGGACACAGACAGACAGACAGACAGACAGACAGACAGGCAGACAGACACCGACAGACAGATAGATATACACAGACAGACAGACAGACAGACAGACAGATAGATATACACAGACAGACAGATAGATATACACAGACAGACAGACAGACCGATAGACACCGACTGGCAGACCGATAGACAGACAGACAGACATACAGACAGACAGGCAGACAGATATATATACACAGACAGACAGACAGGCAGACAGACAGGCAGACTGACAGACAGACTGTCAGACAGACAGACAGACAGACACAGACAGACATACAGACAGACACAGACAGACATAAAGAGAGACAGACAGACAGACACAGACATACAGACAGACACAGACTGGCAGACCGATAGACAGACAGACAGACATACAGACAGACAGGCAGACAGATATATATACACAGACAGACAGACAGACAGATAGATATACACAGACAGACAGGCAGACAGACAGGCAGACTGACAGACAGACTGTCAGACAGACTGTCAGACAGACAGACAGACAGACACAGACAGACATACAGACAGACACAGACAGACATAAAGAGAGACAGACAGACAGACACAGACATACAGACAGACACAGACAGACAGTCAGACAGTCAGACATACAGACAGACACCGACAGACAGACAGACAGACAGACAGACAGACAGACAGTCAGACAGACAGACAGACAGACAGACAGACAGACAGACAGACAGACACTGACAGACAGATATATATACACAGACAGACAGACAGACAGACAGACAGACAGACAGACAGACAGACAGACAGACAGACAGACAGACAGACAGACAGACAGACAGATATATATACACAGACAGACAGACAGACAGATAGATATACACAGACAGACAGGCAGACAGACAGGCCAGACTGACAGACAGACTGTCAGACAGACAGACAGACAGACACAGACAGACAGAAACAGACAGACAGACACAGACAGACATATAGACAGACACAGACAGACATAAAGAGAGACAGACAGACAGACAGACAGACAGATATATATACACAGACAGACAGACAGACAGATAGATATACACAGACAGACAGGCAGACAGACAGGCAGACTGACAGACACACTGTCAGACAGACAGGCAGACTGACAGACAGACTGTCAGACAGACAGACAGACAGACACAGACAGACATACAGACAGACACAGACAGACATAAAGAGAGACAGACAGACAGACACAGACATACAGACAGACACAGACAGACAGTCAGACAGTCAGACATACAGACAGACACCGACAGACAGACAGACAGACAGACAGACAGTCAGACAGACAGACAGACAGACAGACAGACAGACAGACAGACAGACACAGACAGACATACAGACAGACACAGACAGACATAAAGAGAGACAGACAGACAGACACAGACATACAGACAGACACAGACAGACAGTCAGACAGTCAGACATACAGACAGACACCGACAGACAGACAGACAGACAGACAGACAGACAGTCAGACAGACAGACAGACAGACACAGACATACAGACAGACACAGACAGACAGTCAGACAGTCAGACATACAGACAGACACCGACAGACAGACAGACAGACAGTCAGACAGACAGACAGACAGACAGACAGACAGACAGACAGACAGACAGACAGACAGACAGACACTGACAGACAGATATATATACGCAGACAGACAGACAGACAGACAGACAGACAGACACAGACAGACCGACAGACAGACAGACAGACAGACAGACAGACAGACAGACAGACAGACAGACAGACAGACAGACAGACAGACACTGACAGACAGATAGATATACACAGACAGACAGACAGATAGATATACACAGACAGACAGACAGACAGACAGACAGACAGACAGACACAGACAGACCGACAGACAGACAGACAGACAGACAGACACAGACAGACCGACAGACAGACAGACAGACAGACAGACAGACAGACACTGACAGACAGATATATATACGCAGACAGACAGACAGACAGACAGACAGACAGACACAGACAGACCGACAGACAGACAGACAGACAGACAGACAGACAGACAGACAGACAGACAGACAGACAGACAGACAGACAGACAGACACTGACAGACAGATAGATATACACAGACAGACAGACAGATAGATATACACAGACAGACAGACAGACAGACAGACAGACAGACACAGACAGACCGACAGACAGACAGACAGACAGACAGACAGACAGACAGACAGACACCGACAGACAGACAGACAGACAGACATACAGACGGACACAGACAGACAGACAGACAGACAGACAGACAGGCAGACAGACACCGACAGACAGATATATATACACAGACAGACAGACAGACAGACAGACAGATAGATATACACAGACAGACAGATAGATATACACAGACAGACAGACAGACCGATAGACACCGACTGGCAGACCGATAGACAGACAGACAGACATACAGACAGACAGGCAGACAGATATATATACACAGACAGACAGACAGACACAGACAGACATACAGACAGACACAGACAGACATAAAGAGAGACAGACAGACAGACACAGACATACAGACAGACACAGACTGGCAGACCGATAGACAGACAGACAGACAGACAGACAGACAGACAGACAGACAGACAGACAGACAGACAGACAGACAGACAGACAGACAGACAGACAGACAGACAGATATATATACACAGACAGACAGACAGACAGATAGATATACACAGACAGACAGGCAGACAGACAGGCCAGACTGACAGACAGACAGTCAGACAGACAGACAGACAGACACAGACAGACAGAAACAGACAGACAGACACAGACAGACATATAGACAGACACAGACAGACATAAAGAGAGACAGACAGACAGACAGACAGACAGATATATATACACAGACAGACAGACAGACAGATAGATATACACAGACAGACAGGCAGACAGACAGGCAGACTGACAGACACACTGTCAGACAGACAGGCAGACTGACAGACAGACTGTCAGACAGACAGACAGACAGACACAGACAGACATACAGACAGACACAGACAGACATAAAGAGAGACAGACAGACAGACACAGACATACAGACAGACACAGACAGACAGTCAGACAGTCAGGCATACAGACAGACACCGACAGACAGACAGACAGACAGACAGACAGTCAGACAGACAGACAGACAGACAGACAGACAGACAGACAGACAGACACAGACAGACATACAGACAGACACAGACAGACATAAAGAGAGACAGACAGACAGACACAGACATACAGACAGACACAGACAGACAGTCAGACAGTCAGACATACAGACAGACACCGACAGACAGACAGACAGACAGACAGACAGACAGTCAGACAGACAGACAGACAGACACAGACATACAGACAGACACAGACAGACAGTCAGACTGTCAGACATACAGACAGACACCGACAGACAGACAGACAGACAGTCAGACAGACAGACAGACAGACAGACAGACAGACAGACAGACAGACAGACAGACAGACAGACAGACACTGACAGACAGATATATATATACGCAGACAGACAGACAGACAGACAGACAGACAGACACAGACAGACCGACAGACAGACAGACAGACAGACAGACAGACAGACAGACAGACAGACAGACAGACAGACAGACAGACAGACAGACACTGACAGACAGATAGATATACACAGACAGACAGACAGATAGATATACACAGACAGACAGGCAGACAGACAGGCAGACTGACAGACACACTGTCAGACAGACAGGCAGACTGACAGACAGACTGTCAGACAGACAGACAGACAGACACAGACAGACATACAGACAGACACAGACAGACATAAAGAGAGACAGACAGACAGACACAGACATACAGACAGACACAGACAGACAGTCAGACAGTCAGACATACAGACAGACACCGACAGACAGACAGACAGACAGACAGACAGTCAGACAGACAGACAGACAGACAGACAGACACAGACAGACATACAGACAGACACAGACAGACAGACAGACAGACAGACAGACAGACAGACAGACACAGACAGACAGACAGACAGACAGACAGTCAGACAGACAGACAGACACAGACAGACATACAGACAGACACAGACAGACATAAAGAGAGACAGACAGACAGACACAGACATACAGACAGACACAGACAGACAGTCAGACAGTCAGACATACAGACAGACACCGACAGACAGACAGACAGACAGACAGACAGACAGACAGTCAGACAGACAGACAGACAGACAGACAGACAGACAGACAGACAGACACCGACAGACAGACAGACAGACAGACATACAGACGGACACAGACAGACAGACAGACAGACAGACAGACACTGACAGACAGATAGATATACACAGACAGACAGACAGATAGATATACACAGACAGACAGACAGACAGACAGACAGACACAGACAGACCGACAGACAGACAGACAGACAGACAGACAGACAGACAGACAGACAGACACCGACAGACAGACAGACAGACAGACATACAGACAGACACAGACAGACATAAAGAGAGACAGACAGACAGACACAGACATACAGACAGACACAGACTGGCAGACCGATAGACAGACAGACAGACATACAGACAGACAGGCAGACAGATATATATACACAGACAGACAGACAGACAGATAGATATACACAGACAGACAGGCAGACAGACAGGCAGACTGACAGACAGACTGTCAGACAGACTGTCAGACAGACAGACAGACAGACACAGACAGACATACAGACAGACACAGACAGACATAAAGAGAGACAGACAGACAGACACAGACATACAGACAGACACAGACAGACAGTCAGACAGTCAGACATACAGACAGACACCGACAGACAGACAGACAGACAGACAGACAGACAGACAGTCAGACAGACAGACAGACAGACAGACAGACAGACAGACAGACAGACACTGACAGACAGATATATATACACAGACAGACAGACAGACAGACAGACAGACAGACAGACACAGACAGACCGACAGACAGACAGACAGACAGACAGACAGACAGACAGACAGACAGACAGACAGACAGACAGACAGACAGACAGATATATATACACAGACAGACAGACAGACAGATAGATATACATAGACAGACAGGCAGACAGACAGGCCAGACTGACAGACAGACTGTCAGACAGACAGACAGACAGACACAGACAGACAGAAACAGACAGACAGACACAGACAGACATATAGACAGACACAGACAGACATAAAGAGAGACAGACAGACAGACAGACAGACAGATATATATACACAGACAGACAGACAGACAGATAGATATACACAGACAGACAGGCAGACAGACAGGCAGACTGACAGACACACTGTCAGACAGACAGGCAGACTGACAGACAGACTGTCAGACAGACAGACAGACAGACACAGACAGACATACAGACAGACACAGACAGACATAAAGAGAGACAGACAGACAGACACAGACATACAGACAGACACAGACAGACAGTCAGACAGTCAGACATACAGACAGACACCGACAGACAGACAGACAGACAGACAGACAGTCAGACAGACAGACAGACAGACAGACAGACACAGACAGACATACAGACAGACACAGACAGACAGACAGACAGACAGACAGACAGACAGACAGACAGACAGACAGACAGACAGACAGACAGACACAGACAGACATACAGACAGACACAGACAGACATAAAGAGAGACAGACAGACAGACACAGACATACAGACAGACACAGACAGACAGTCAGACAGTCAGACATACAGACAGACACCGACAGACAGACAGACAGACAGACAGACAGACAGTCAGACAGACAGACAGACAGACACAGACATACAGACAGACACAGACAGACAGTCAGACAGTCAGACATACAGACAGACACCGACAGACAGACAGACAGACAGACAGTCAGACAGACAGACAGACAGACAGACAGACAGACAGACAGACAGACAGACAGACAGACACTGACAGACAGATATTTATATACGCAGACAGACAGACAGACAGACAGACAGACAGACACAGACAGACCGACAGACAGACAGACAGACAGACAGACAGACACTGACAGACAGATAGATATACACAGACAGACAGACAGATAGATATACACAGACAGACAGACAGACAGACAGACAGACACAGACAGACCGACAGACAGACAGACAGACAGACAGACAGACAGACAGACAGACAGACACCGACAGACAGACAGACAGACAGACATACAGACGGACACAGACAGACAGACAGACAGACAGACAGACAGGCAGACAGACACCGACAGACAGATAGATATACACAGACAGACAGACAGACAGACAGACAGATAGATATACACAGACAGACAGATAGATATACACAGACAGACAGACAGACCGATAGACACCGACTGGCAGACCGATAGACAGACAGACAGACATACAGACAGACAGGCAGACAGATATATATACACAGACAGACAGACAGACAGATAGATATACACAGACAGACAGGCAGACAGACAGGCAGACTGACAGACAGACTGTCAGACAGACATACAGACAGACACAGACAGACATAAATAGAGACAGACAGACAGACAGACAGACAGATATATATACACAGACAGACAGTCAGACAGACTGTCAGACAGACATACAGACAGACACAGACAGACATAAAGAGAGACAGACAGACAGACAGACAGACAGATATATATACACAGACAGACAGACAGACAGATAGATATACACAGACAGACAGGCAGACAGACAGGCAGACTGACAGACAGACTGTCAGACAGACAGACAGACAGACACAGACAGACATACAGACAGACACAGACAGACATAAAGAGAGACAGACAGACAGACACAGACATACAGACAGACAAAGACTGGCAGACCGATAGACAGACAGACAGACATACAGACAGACAGGCAGACAGATATATATACACAGACAGACAGACAGACAGATAGATATACACAGACAGACAGGCAGACAGACAGGCAGACTGACAGACAGACTGTCAGACAGACTGTCAGACAGACTGTCAGACAGACAGACAGACAGACACAGGAAGACATACAGACAGACACAGACAGACATAAAGAGAGACAGACAGACAGACACAGATATACAGACAGACACAGACAGACAGTCAGACAGTCAGACATACAGACAGACACCGACAGACAGACAGACAGACAGACAGACAGACAGTCAGACAGACAGACAGACAGACAGACAGACAGACAGACAGACAGACAGACAGACAGACACTGACAGACAGATATATATACACAGACAGACAGACAGACAGACAGACAGACAGACAGACAGACAGACAGACAGACAGACAGACAGACAGACAGATATATATACACAGACAGACAGACAGACAGATAGATATACACAGACAGACAGGCAGACAGACAGGCCAGACTGACAGACAGACTGTCAGACAGACAGACAGACAGACACAGACAGACAGAAACAGACAGACAGACACAGACAGACATATAGACAGACACAGACAGACATAAAGAGAGACAGACAGACAGACAGACAGACAGATATATATACACAGACAGACAGACAGACAGATAGATATACACAGACAGACAGGCAGACAGACAGGCAGACTGACAGACACACTGTCAGACAGACAGGCAGACTGACAGACAGACTGTCAGACAGACAGACAGACAGACACAGACAGACATACAGACAGACACAGACAGACATAAAGAGAGACAGACAGACAGGCACAGACATACAGACAGACACAGACAGACAGTCAGACAGTCAGACATACAGACAGACACCGACAGACAGACAGACAGACAGACAGACAGTCAGACAGACAGACAGACAGACAGACAGACAGACAGACAGACAGACAGACAGACAGACACTGACAGACAGATATATATACACAGACAGACAGACAGACAGACAGACAGACACAGACAGACTGACAGACAGACAGACAGACAGACAGACAGACAGACAGACACTGACAGACGGATAGATATACACAGACAGACTGGCAGACAGACAGGCAGACTGACAGACAGACTGTCAGACAGACAGACAGACAGACAGACACAGACAGACATACAGACAGACACAGACAGACATAAAGAGAGACAGACAGACAGACACAGACAGACAGACACAGACAGACAGACACAGACAGACAGACACAGACAGACAGACACAGACATACAGGCAGACACAGACAGACAGTCAGACAGTCAGACAGTCAGACATACAGACAGACACCGACAGACAGACAGACAGTCAGACAGACAGACAGACAGACAGACAGACATACAGACAGACAGACACTGACAGACAGATATATATACACAGACAGACAGACAGACAGACAGACAGACAGACAGACACAAACAGACCGACAGACAGACAGACAGACAGACAGACATACAGACAGACAGACAGACAGACAGACAGACAGACAGACAGACACAGACAGACATACAGACAGACACAGACAGACATAAAGAGAGACAGACAGACAGACACAGACATACAGACAGACACAGACAGACAGTCAGACAGTCAGACATACAGACAGACACCGACAGACAGACAGACAGACAGACAGTCAGACAGACAGACAGACAGACACAGACATACAGACAGACACAGACAGACAGTCAGACAGTCAGACATACAGACAGACACCGACAGACAGACAGACAGACAGACAGTCAGACAGACAGACAGACAGACAGACAGACAGACAGACAGACAGACAGACAGACAGACAGACACTGACAGACAGATATATATACGCAGACAGACAGACAGACAGACAGACAGACAGACAGACAGACACTGACAGACAGATATATATACGCAGACAGACAGACAGACAGACAGACAGACAGACACAGACAGACCGACAGACAGACAGACAGACAGACAGACAGACAGACAGACAGACAGACCGACAGACAGACAGACAGACAGACACTGACAGACAGATAGATATACACAGACAGACAGACAGACAGACAGACAGACAGACAGACACAGACAGACCGACAGACAGACAGACAGACAGACAGACAGACAGACAGACAGACACCGACAGACAGACAGACAGACAGACATACAGACGGACACAGACAGACAGACAGACAGACAGACAGACAGGCAGACAGACACCGACATACAGATATATATACACAGACAGACAGACAGACAGACAGACAGACAGACAGACAGACAGACAGATAGATATACACAGACAGACAGATAGATATACACAGACAGACAGACAGACCGATAGACACCGACTGGCAGACCGATAGACAGACAGACAGACATACAGACAGACAGGCAGACAGATATATATACACAGACAGACAGACAGGCAGACAGACAGGCAGACTGACAGACAGACTGTCAGACAGACAGACAGACAGACACAGACAGACATACAGACAGACACAGACAGACATAAAGAGAGACAGACAGACAGACACAGACATACAGACAGACACAGACTGGCAGACCGATAGACAGACAGACAGACAGACAGACAGACAGACAGACAGACAGACAGACAGACAGACAGACAGACAGACAGACAGACAGACAGACAGACAGACAGACAGATATATATACACAGACAGACAGACAGACAGATAGATATACACAGACAGACAGGCAGACAGACAGGCCAGACTGACAGACAGACAGTCAGACAGACAGACAGACAGACACAGACAGACAGAAACAGACAGACAGACACAGACAGACATATAGACAGACACAGACAGACATAAAGAGAGACAGACAGACAGACAGACAGACAGATATATATACACAGACAGACAGACAGACAGATAGATATACACAGACAGACAGGCAGACAGACAGGCAGACTGACAGACACACTGTCAGACAGACAGGCAGACTGACAGACAGACTGTCAGACAGACAGACAGACAGACACAGACAGACATACAGACAGACACAGACAGACATAAAGAGAGACAGACAGACAGACACAGACATACAGACAGACACAGACAGACAGTCAGACAGTCAGGCATACAGACAGACACCGACAGACAGACAGACAGACAGACAGACAGTCAGACAGACAGACAGACAGACAGACAGACAGACAGACAGACAGACAGACAGACAGACACAGACAGACAGACAGACAGACACAGACATACAGACAGACACAGACAGACAGTCAGACAGTCAGACATACAGACAAACACCGACAGACAGACAGACAGACAGACAGTCAGACAGACAGACAGACAGACAGACAGACAGACAGACAGACAGACAGACAGACAGACACTGACAGACAGATATTTATATACGCAGACAGACAGACAGACAGACAGACAGACAGACACAGACAGACCGACAGACAGACAGACAGACAGACAGACAGACACTGACAGACAGATAGATATACACAGACAGACAGACAGATAGATATACACAGACAGACAGACAGACAGACAGACAGACACAGACAGACCGACAGACAGACAGACAGACAGACAGACAGACAGACAGACAGACAGACACCGACAGACAGACAGACAGACAGACATACAGACGGACACAGACAGACAGACAGACAGACAGACAGACAGGCAGACAGACACCGACAGACAGATAGATATACACAGACAGACAGACAGACAGACAGACAGATAGATATACACAGACAGACAGATAGATATACACAGACAGACAGACAGACCGATAGACACCGACTGGCAGACCGATAGACAGACAGACAGACATACAGACAGACAGGCAGACAGATATATATACACAGACAGACAGACAGACAGATAGATATACACAGACAGACAGGCAGACAGACAGGCAGACTGACAGACAGACTGTCAGACAGACATACAGACAGACACAGACAGACATAAATAGAGACAGACAGACAGACAGACAGACAGATATATATACACAGACAGACAGTCAGACAGACTGTCAGACAGACATACAGACAGACACAGACAGACATAAAGAGAGACAGACAGACAGACAGACAGACAGATATATATACACAGACAGACAGACAGACAGATAGATATACACAGACAGACAGGCAGACAGACAGGCAGACTGACAGACAGACTGTCAGACAGACAGACAGACAGACACAGACAGACATACAGACAGACACAGACAGACATAAAGAGAGACAGACAGACAGACACAGACATACAGACAGACAAAGACTGGCAGACCGATAGACAGACAGACAGACATACAGACAGACAGGCAGACAGATATATATACACAGACAGACAGACAGACAGATAGATATACACAGACAGACAGGCAGACAGACAGGCAGACTGACAGACAGACTGTCAGACAGACTGTCAGACAGACTGTCAGACAGACAGACAGACAGACACAGGAAGACATACAGACAGACACAGACAGACATAAAGAGAGACAGACAGACAGACACAGATATACAGACAGACACAGACAGACAGTCAGACAGTCAGACATACAGACAGACACCGACAGACAGACAGACAGACAGACAGACAGACAGTCAGACAGACAGACAGACAGACAGACAGACAGACAGACAGACAGACAGACAGACAGACACTGACAGACAGATATATATACACAGACAGACAGACAGACAGACAGACAGACAGACAGACAGACAGACAGACAGATATATATACACAGACAGACAGACAGACAGATAGATATACACAGACAGACAGGCAGACAGACAGGCCAGACTGACAGACAGACTGTCAGACAGACAGACAGACAGACACAGACAGACAGAAACAGACAGACAGACACAGACAGACATATAGACAGACACAGACAGACATAAAGAGAGACAGACAGACAGACAGACAGACAGATATATATACACAGACAGACAGACAGACAGATAGATATACACAGACAGACAGGCAGACAGACAGGCAGACTGACAGACACACTGTCAGACAGACAGGCAGACTGACAGACAGACTGTCAGACAGACAGACAGACAGACACAGACAGACATACAGACAGACACAGACAGACATAAAGAGAGACAGACAGACAGGCACAGACATACAGACAGACACAGACAGACAGTCAGACAGTCAGACATACAGACAGACACCGACAGACAGACAGACAGACAGACAGACAGTCAGACAGACAGACAGACAGACAGACAGACAGACAGACAGACAGACAGACAGACAGACACTGACAGACAGATATATATACACAGACAGACAGACAGACAGACAGACAGACACAGACAGACTGACAGACAGACAGACAGACAGACAGACAGACAGACAGACACTGACAGACGGATAGATATACACAGACAGACTGGCAGACAGACAGGCAGACTGACAGACAGACTGTCAGACAGACAGACAGACAGACAGACACAGACAGACATACAGACAGACACAGACAGACATAAAGAGAGACAGACAGACAGACACAGACAGACAGACACAGACAGACAGACACAGACAGACAGACACAGACATACAGGCAGACACAGACAGACAGTCAGACAGTCAGACATACAGACAGACACCGACAGACAGACAGACAGTCAGACAGACAGACAGACAGACAGACAGACATACAGACAGACAGACACTGACAGACAGATATATATACACAGACAGACAGACAGACAGACAGACAGACAGACACAAACAGACCGACAGACAGACAGACAGACAGACAGACATACAGACAGACAGACAGACAGACAGACAGACAGACAGACAGACACAGACAGACATACAGACAGACACAGACAGACATAAAGAGAGACAGACAGACAGACACAGACATACAGACAGACACAGACAGACAGTCAGACAGTCAGACATACAGACAGACACCGACAGACAGACAGACAGACAGACAGTCAGACAGACAGAC
>CASCKD010000028.1:90000-100000 GCA_949152435.1 Gastracanthus pulcherrimus | reverse complement strand
ACACAGACAGACAGACACAGACAGACAGACACAGACAGACAGACACAGACAGACAGACACAGACAGACAGACACAGACAGACAGACACAGACAGACAGACACAGACAGACAGACACAGACAGACAGACACAGACAGACAGACACAGACAGACAGACACAGACAGACAGACACAGACAGACAGACACAGACAGACAGACACAGACAGACAGACACAGACAGACAGACACAGACAGACAGACACAGACAGACAGACACAGACAGACAGACACAGACAGACAGACACAGACAGACAGACACAGACAGACAGACACAGACAGACAGACACAGACAGACAGACACAGACAGACAGACACAGACAGACAGACACAGACAGACAGACACAGACAGACAGACACAGACAGACAGACACAGACAGACAGACACAGACAGACAGACACAGACAGACAGACACAGACAGACAGACACAGACAGACAGACACAGACAGACAGACACAGACAGACAGACACAGACAGACAGACACAGACAGACAGACACAGACAGACAGACACAGACAGACAGACACAGACAGACAGACACAGACAGACAGACACAGACAGACAGACACAGACAGACAGACACAGACAGACAGACACAGACAGACAGACACAGACAGACAGACACAGACAGACAGACACAGACAGACAGACACAGACAGACAGACACAGACAGACAGACACAGACAGACAGACACAGACAGACAGACACAGACAGACAGACACAGACAGACAGACACAGACAGACAGACACAGACAGACAGACACAGACAGACAGACACAGACAGACAGACACAGACAGACAGACACAGACAGACAGACACAGACAGACAGACACAGACAGACAGACACAGACAGACAGACACAGACAGACAGACACAGACAGACAGACACAGACAGACAGACACAGACAGACAGACACAGACAGACAGACACAGACAGACAGACACAGACAGACAGACACAGACAGACAGACACAGACAGACAGACACAGACAGACAGACACAGACAGACAGACACAGACAGACAGACACAGACAGACAGACACAGACAGACAGACACAGACAGACAGACACAGACAGACAGACACAGACAGACAGACACAGACAGACAGACACAGACAGACAGACACAGACAGACAGACACAGACAGACAGACACAGACAGACAGACACAGACAGACAGACACAGACAGACAGACACAGACAGACAGACACAGACAGACAGACACAGACAGACAGACACAGACAGACAGACACAGACAGACAGACACAGACAGACAGACACAGACAGACAGACACAGACAGACAGACACAGACAGACAGACACAGACAGACAGACACAGACAGACAGACACAGACAGACAGACACAGACAGACAGACACAGACAGACAGACACAGACAGACAGACACAGACAGACAGACACAGACAGACAGACACAGACAGACAGACACAGACAGACAGACACAGACAGACAGACACAGACAGACAGACACAGACAGACAGACACAGACAGACAGACACAGACAGACAGACACAGACAGACAGACACAGACAGACAGACACAGACAGACAGACACAGACAGACAGACACAGACAGACAGACACAGACAGACAGACACAGACAGACAGACACAGACAGACAGACACAGACAGACAGACACAGACAGACAGACACAGACAGACAGACACAGACAGACAGACACAGACAGACAGACACAGACAGACAGACACAGACAGACAGACACAGACAGACAGACACAGACAGACAGACACAGACAGACAGACACAGACAGACAGACACAGACAGACAGACACAGACAGACAGACACAGACAGACAGACACAGACAGACAGACACAGACAGACAGACACAGACAGACAGACACAGACAGACAGACACAGACAGACAGACACAGACAGACAGACACAGACAGACAGACACAGACAGACAGACACAGACAGACAGACACAGACAGACAGACACAGACAGACAGACACAGACAGACAGACACAGACAGACAGACACAGACAGACAGACACAGACAGACAGACACAGACAGACAGACACAGACAGACAGACACAGACAGACAGACACAGACAGACAGACACAGACAGACAGACACAGACAGACAGACACAGACAGACAGACACAGACAGACAGACACAGACAGACAGACACAGACAGACAGACACAGACAGACAGACACAGACAGACAGACACAGACAGACAGACACAGACAGACAGACACAGACAGACAGACACAGACAGACAGACACAGACAGACAGACACAGACAGACAGACACAGACAGACAGACACAGACAGACAGACACAGACAGACAGACACAGACAGACAGACACAGACAGACAGACACAGACAGACAGACACAGACAGACAGACACAGACAGACAGACACAGACAGACAGACACAGACAGACAGACACAGACAGACAGACACAGACAGACAGACACAGACAGACAGACACAGACAGACAGACACAGACAGACAGACACAGACAGACAGACACAGACAGACAGACACAGACAGACAGACACAGACAGACAGACACAGACAGACAGACACAGACAGACAGACACAGACAGACAGACACAGACAGACAGACACAGACAGACAGACACAGACAGACAGACACAGACAGACAGACACAGACAGACAGACACAGACAGACAGACACAGACAGACAGACACAGACAGACAGACACAGACAGACAGACACAGACAGACAGACACAGACAGACAGACACAGACAGACAGACACAGACAGACAGACACAGACAGACAGACACAGACAGACAGACACAGACAGACAGACACAGACAGACAGACACAGACAGACAGACACAGACAGACAGACACAGACAGACAGACACAGACAGACAGACACAGACAGACAGACACAGACAGACAGACACAGACAGACAGACACAGACAGACAGACACAGACAGACAGACACAGACAGACAGACACAGACAGACAGACACAGACAGACAGACACAGACAGACAGACACAGACAGACAGACACAGACAGACAGACACAGACAGACAGACACAGACAGACAGACACAGACAGACAGACACAGACAGACAGACACAGACAGACAGACACAGACAGACAGACACAGACAGACAGACACAGACAGACAGACACAGACAGACAGACACAGACAGACAGACACAGACAGACAGACACAGACAGACAGACACAGACAGACAGACACAGACAGACAGACACAGACAGACAGACACAGACAGACAGACACAGACAGACAGACACAGACAGACAGACACAGACAGACAGACACAGACAGACAGACACAGACAGACAGACACAGACAGACAGACACAGACAGACAGACACAGACAGACAGACACAGACAGACAGACACAGACAGACAGACACAGACAGACAGACACAGACAGACAGACACAGACAGACAGACACAGACAGACAGACACAGACAGACAGACACAGACAGACAGACACAGACAGACAGACACAGACAGACAGACACAGACAGACAGACACAGACAGACAGACACAGACAGACAGACACAGACAGACAGACACAGACAGACAGACACAGACAGACAGACACAGACAGACAGACACAGACAGACAGACACAGACAGACAGACACAGACAGACAGACACAGACAGACAGACACAGACAGACAGACACAGACAGACAGACACAGACAGACAGACACAGACAGACAGACACAGACAGACAGACACAGACAGACAGACACAGACAGACAGACACAGACAGACAGACACAGACAGACAGACACAGACAGACAGACACAGACAGACAGACACAGACAGACAGACACAGACAGACAGACACAGACAGACAGACACAGACAGACAGACACAGACAGACAGACACAGACAGACAGACACAGACAGACAGACACAGACAGACAGACACAGACAGACAGACACAGACAGACAGACACAGACAGACAGACACAGACAGACAGACACAGACAGACAGACACAGACAGACAGACACAGACAGACAGACACAGACAGACAGACACAGACAGACAGACACAGACAGACAGACACAGACAGACAGACACAGACAGACAGACACAGACAGACAGACACAGACAGACAGACACAGACAGACAGACACAGACAGACAGACACAGACAGACAGACACAGACAGACAGACACAGACAGACAGACACAGACAGACAGACACAGACAGACAGACACAGACAGACAGACACAGACAGACAGACACAGACAGACAGACACAGACAGACAGACACAGACAGACAGACACAGACAGACAGACACAGACAGACAGACACAGACAGACAGACACAGACAGACAGACACAGACAGACAGACACAGACAGACAGACACAGACAGACAGACACAGACAGACAGACACAGACAGACAGACACAGACAGACAGACACAGACAGACAGACACAGACAGACAGACACAGACAGACAGACACAGACAGACAGACACAGACAGACAGACACAGACAGACAGACACAGACAGACAGACACAGACAGACAGACACAGACAGACAGACACAGACAGACAGACACAGACAGACAGACACAGACAGACAGACACAGACAGACAGACACAGACAGACAGACACAGACAGACAGACACAGACAGACAGACACAGACAGACAGACACAGACAGACAGACACAGACAGACAGACACAGACAGACAGACACAGACAGACAGACACAGACAGACAGACACAGACAGACAGACACAGACAGACAGACACAGACAGACAGACACAGACAGACAGACACAGACAGACAGACACAGACAGACAGACACAGACAGACAGACACAGACAGACAGACACAGACAGACAGACACAGACAGACAGACACAGACAGACAGACACAGACAGACAGACACAGACAGACAGACACAGACAGACAGACACAGACAGACAGACACAGACAGACAGACACAGACAGACAGACACAGACAGACAGACACAGACAGACAGACACAGACAGACAGACACAGACAGACAGACACAGACAGACAGACACAGACAGACAGACACAGACAGACAGACACAGACAGACAGACACAGACAGACAGACACAGACAGACAGACACAGACAGACAGACACAGACAGACAGACACAGACAGACAGACACAGACAGACAGACACAGACAGACAGACACAGACAGACAGACACAGACAGACAGACACAGACAGACAGACACAGACAGACAGACACAGACAGACAGACACAGACAGACAGACACAGACAGACAGACACAGACAGACAGACACAGACAGACAGACACAGACAGACAGACACAGACAGACAGACACAGACAGACAGACACAGACAGACAGACACAGACAGACAGACACAGACAGACAGACACAGACAGACAGACACAGACAGACAGACACAGACAGACAGACACAGACAGACAGACACAGACAGACAGACACAGACAGACAGACACAGACAGACAGACACAGACAGACAGACACAGACAGACAGACACAGACAGACAGACACAGACAGACAGACACAGACAGACAGACACAGACAGACAGACACAGACAGACAGACACAGACAGACAGACACAGACAGACAGACACAGACAGACAGACACAGACAGACAGACACAGACAGACAGACACAGACAGACAGACACAGACAGACAGACACAGACAGACAGACACAGACAGACAGACACAGACAGACAGACACAGACAGACAGACACAGACAGACAGACACAGACAGACAGACACAGACAGACAGACACAGACAGACAGACACAGACAGACAGACACAGACAGACAGACACAGACAGACAGACACAGACAGACAGACACAGACAGACAGACACAGACAGACAGACACAGACAGACAGACACAGACAGACAGACACAGACAGACAGACACAGACAGACAGACACAGACAGACAGACACAGACAGACAGACACAGACAGACAGACACAGACAGACAGACACAGACAGACAGACACAGACAGACAGACACAGACAGACAGACACAGACAGACAGACACAGACAGACAGACACAGACAGACAGACACAGACAGACAGACACAGACAGACAGACACAGACAGACAGACACAGACAGACAGACACAGACAGACAGACACAGACAGACAGACACAGACAGACA
This sequence comes from Gastracanthus pulcherrimus, assembly GCA_949152435.1. Lineage (NCBI taxonomy): Eukaryota > Metazoa > Arthropoda > Insecta > Hymenoptera > Pteromalidae > Gastracanthus > Gastracanthus pulcherrimus. The sequence continues at coordinate 93,757 of CASCKD010000028.1, read as the reverse complement.
GACACAGACAGACAGACACAGACAGACAGACACAGACAGACAGACACAGACAGACAGACACAGACAGACAGACACAGACAGACAGACACAGACAGACAGACACAGACAGACAGACACAGACAGACAGACACAGACAGACAGACACAGACAGACAGACACAGACAGACAGACACAGACAGACAGACACAGACAGACAGACACAGACAGACAGACACAGACAGACAGACACAGACAGACAGACACAGACAGACAGACACAGACAGACAGACACAGACAGACAGACACAGACAGACAGACACAGACAGACAGACACAGACAGACAGACACAGACAGACAGACACAGACAGACAGACACAGACAGACAGACACAGACAGACAGACACAGACAGACAGACACAGACAGACAGACACAGACAGACAGACACAGACAGACAGACACAGACAGACAGACACAGACAGACAGACACAGACAGACAGACACAGACAGACAGACACAGACAGACAGACACAGACAGACAGACACAGACAGACAGACACAGACAGACAGACACAGACAGACAGACACAGACAGACAGACACAGACAGACAGACACAGACAGACAGACACAGACAGACAGACACAGACAGACAGACACAGACAGACAGACACAGACAGACAGACACAGACAGACAGACACAGACAGACAGACACAGACAGACAGACACAGACAGACAGACACAGACAGACAGACACAGACAGACAGACACAGACAGACAGACACAGACAGACAGACACAGACAGACAGACACAGACAGACAGACACAGACAGACAGACACAGACAGACAGACACAGACAGACAGACACAGACAGACAGACACAGACAGACAGACACAGACAGACAGACACAGACAGACAGACACAGACAGACAGACACAGACAGACAGACACAGACAGACAGACACAGACAGACAGACACAGACAGACAGACACAGACAGACAGACACAGACAGACAGACACAGACAGACAGACACAGACAGACAGACACAGACAGACAGACACAGACAGACAGACACAGACAGACAGACACAGACAGACAGACACAGACAGACAGACACAGACAGACAGACACAGACAGACAGACACAGACAGACAGACACAGACAGACAGACACAGACAGACAGACACAGACAGACAGACACAGACAGACAGACACAGACAGACAGACACAGACAGACAGACACAGACAGACAGACACAGACAGACAGACACAGACAGACAGACACAGACAGACAGACACAGACAGACAGACACAGACAGACAGACACAGACAGACAGACACAGACAGACAGACACAGACAGACAGACACAGACAGACAGACACAGACAGACAGACACAGACAGACAGACACAGACAGACAGACACAGACAGACAGACACAGACAGACAGACACAGACAGACAGACACAGACAGACAGACACAGACAGACAGACACAGACAGACAGACACAGACAGACAGACACAGACAGACAGACACAGACAGACAGACACAGACAGACAGACACAGACAGACAGACACAGACAGACAGACACAGACAGACAGACACAGACAGACAGACACAGACAGACAGACACAGACAGACAGACACAGACAGACAGACACAGACAGACAGACACAGACAGACAGACACAGACAGACAGACACAGACAGACAGACACAGACAGACAGACACAGACAGACAGACACAGACAGACAGACACAGACAGACAGACACAGACAGACAGACACAGACAGACAGACACAGACAGACAGACACAGACAGACAGACACAGACAGACAGACACAGACAGACAGACACAGACAGACAGACACAGACAGACAGACACAGACAGACAGACACAGACAGACAGACACAGACAGACAGACACAGACAGACAGACACAGACAGACAGACACAGACAGACAGACACAGACAGACAGACACAGACAGACAGACACAGACAGACAGACACAGACAGACAGACACAGACAGACAGACACAGACAGACAGACACAGACAGACAGACACAGACAGACAGACACAGACAGACAGACACAGACAGACAGACACAGACAGACAGACACAGACAGACAGACACAGACAGACAGACACAGACAGACAGACACAGACAGACAGACACAGACAGACAGACACAGACAGACAGACACAGACAGACAGACACAGACAGACAGACACAGACAGACAGACACAGACAGACAGACACAGACAGACAGACACAGACAGACAGACACAGACAGACAGACACAGACAGACAGACACAGACAGACAGACACAGACAGACAGACACAGACAGACAGACACAGACAGACAGACACAGACAGACAGACACAGACAGACAGACACAGACAGACAGACACAGACAGACAGACACAGACAGACAGACACAGACAGACAGACACAGACAGACAGACACAGACAGACAGACACAGACAGACAGACACAGACAGACAGACACAGACAGACAGACACAGACAGACAGACACAGACAGACAGACACAGACAGACAGACACAGACAGACAGACACAGACAGACAGACACAGACAGACAGACACAGACAGACAGACACAGACAGACAGACACAGACAGACAGACACAGACAGACAGACACAGACAGACAGACACAGACAGACAGACACAGACAGACAGACACAGACAGACAGACACAGACAGACAGACACAGACAGACAGACACAGACAGACAGACACAGACAGACAGACACAGACAGACAGACACAGACAGACAGACACAGACAGACAGACACAGACAGACAGACACAGACAGACAGACACAGACAGACAGACACAGACAGACAGACACAGACAGACAGACACAGACAGACAGACACAGACAGACAGACACAGACAGACAGACACAGACAGACAGACACAGACAGACAGACACAGACAGACAGACACAGACAGACAGACACAGACAGACAGACACAGACAGACAGACACAGACAGACAGACACAGACAGACAGACACAGACAGACAGACACAGACAGACAGACACAGACAGACAGACACAGACAGACAGACACAGACAGACAGACACAGACAGACAGACACAGACAGACAGACACAGACAGACAGACACAGACAGACAGACACAGACAGACAGACACAGACAGACAGACACAGACAGACAGACACAGACAGACAGACACAGACAGACAGACACAGACAGACAGACACAGACAGACAGACACAGACAGACAGACACAGACAGACAGACACAGACAGACAGACACAGACAGACAGACACAGACAGACAGACACAGACAGACAGACACAGACAGACAGACACAGACAGACAGACACAGACAGACAGACACAGACAGACAGACACAGACAGACAGACACAGACAGACAGACACAGACAGACAGACACAGACAGACAGACACAGACAGACAGACACAGACAGACAGACACAGACAGACAGACACAGACAGACAGACACAGACAGACAGACACAGACAGACAGACACAGACAGACAGACACAGACAGACAGACACAGACAGACAGACACAGACAGACAGACACAGACAGACAGACACAGACAGACAGACACAGACAGACAGACACAGACAGACAGACACAGACAGACAGACACAGACAGACAGACACAGACAGACAGACACAGACAGACAGACACAGACAGACAGACACAGACAGACAGACACAGACAGACAGACACAGACAGACAGACAC
>CASCKD010000028.1:72500-82500 GCA_949152435.1 Gastracanthus pulcherrimus | reverse complement strand
GACAGACAGACACAGACAGACAGACACAGACAGACAGACACAGACAGACAGACACAGACAGACAGACACAGACAGACAGACACAGACAGACAGACACAGACAGACAGACACAGACAGACAGACACAGACAGACAGACACAGACAGACAGACACAGACAGACAGACACAGACAGACAGACACAGACAGACAGACACAGACAGACAGACACAGACAGACAGACACAGACAGACAGACACAGACAGACAGACACAGACAGACAGACACAGACAGACAGACACAGACAGACAGACACAGACAGACAGACACAGACAGACAGACACAGACAGACAGACACAGACAGACAGACACAGACAGACAGACACAGACAGACAGACACAGACAGACAGACACAGACAGACAGACACAGACAGACAGACACAGACAGACAGACACAGACAGACAGACACAGACAGACAGACACAGACAGACAGACACAGACAGACAGACACAGACAGACAGACACAGACAGACAGACACAGACAGACAGACACAGACAGACAGACACAGACAGACAGACACAGACAGACAGACACAGACAGACAGACACAGACAGACAGACACAGACAGACAGACACAGACAGACAGACACAGACAGACAGACACAGACAGACAGACACAGACAGACAGACACAGACAGACAGACACAGACAGACAGACACAGACAGACAGACACAGACAGACAGACACAGACAGACAGACACAGACAGACAGACACAGACAGACAGACACAGACAGACAGACACAGACAGACAGACACAGACAGACAGACACAGACAGACAGACACAGACAGACAGACACAGACAGACAGACACAGACAGACAGACACAGACAGACAGACACAGACAGACAGACACAGACAGACAGACACAGACAGACAGACACAGACAGACAGACACAGACAGACAGACACAGACAGACAGACACAGACAGACAGACACAGACAGACAGACACAGACAGACAGACACAGACAGACAGACACAGACAGACAGACACAGACAGACAGACACAGACAGACAGACACAGACAGACAGACACAGACAGACAGACACAGACAGACAGACACAGACAGACAGACACAGACAGACAGACACAGACAGACAGACACAGACAGACAGACACAGACAGACAGACACAGACAGACAGACACAGACAGACAGACACAGACAGACAGACACAGACAGACAGACACAGACAGACAGACACAGACAGACAGACACAGACAGACAGACACAGACAGACAGACACAGACAGACAGACACAGACAGACAGACACAGACAGACAGACACAGACAGACAGACACAGACAGACAGACACAGACAGACAGACACAGACAGACAGACACAGACAGACAGACACAGACAGACAGACACAGACAGACAGACACAGACAGACAGACACAGACAGACAGACACAGACAGACAGACACAGACAGACAGACACAGACAGACAGACACAGACAGACAGACACAGACAGACAGACACAGACAGACAGACACAGACAGACAGACACAGACAGACAGACACAGACAGACAGACACAGACAGACAGACACAGACAGACAGACACAGACAGACAGACACAGACAGACAGACACAGACAGACAGACACAGACAGACAGACACAGACAGACAGACACAGACAGACAGACACAGACAGACAGACACAGACAGACAGACACAGACAGACAGACACAGACAGACAGACACAGACAGACAGACACAGACAGACAGACACAGACAGACAGACACAGACAGACAGACACAGACAGACAGACACAGACAGACAGACACAGACAGACAGACACAGACAGACAGACACAGACAGACAGACACAGACAGACAGACACAGACAGACAGACACAGACAGACAGACACAGACAGACAGACACAGACAGACAGACACAGACAGACAGACACAGACAGACAGACACAGACAGACAGACACAGACAGACAGACACAGACAGACAGACACAGACAGACAGACACAGACAGACAGACACAGACAGACAGACACAGACAGACAGACACAGACAGACAGACACAGACAGACAGACACAGACAGACAGACACAGACAGACAGACACAGACAGACAGACACAGACAGACAGACACAGACAGACAGACACAGACAGACAGACACAGACAGACAGACACAGACAGACAGACACAGACAGACAGACACAGACAGACAGACACAGACAGACAGACACAGACAGACAGACACAGACAGACAGACACAGACAGACAGACACAGACAGACAGACACAGACAGACAGACACAGACAGACAGACACAGACAGACAGACACAGACAGACAGACACAGACAGACAGACACAGACAGACAGACACAGACAGACAGACACAGACAGACAGACACAGACAGACAGACACAGACAGACAGACACAGACAGACAGACACAGACAGACAGACACAGACAGACAGACACAGACAGACAGACACAGACAGACAGACACAGACAGACAGACACAGACAGACAGACACAGACAGACAGACACAGACAGACAGACACAGACAGACAGACACAGACAGACAGACACAGACAGACAGACACAGACAGACAGACACAGACAGACAGACACAGACAGACAGACACAGACAGACAGACACAGACAGACAGACACAGACAGACAGACACAGACAGACAGACACAGACAGACAGACACAGACAGACAGACACAGACAGACAGACACAGACAGACAGACACAGACAGACAGACACAGACAGACAGACACAGACAGACAGACACAGACAGACAGACACAGACAGACAGACACAGACAGACAGACACAGACAGACAGACACAGACAGACAGACACAGACAGACAGACACAGACAGACAGACACAGACAGACAGACACAGACAGACAGACACAGACAGACAGACACAGACAGACAGACACAGACAGACAGACACAGACAGACAGACACAGACAGACAGACACAGACAGACAGACACAGACAGACAGACACAGACAGACAGACACAGACAGACAGACACAGACAGACAGACACAGACAGACAGACACAGACAGACAGACACAGACAGACAGACACAGACAGACAGACACAGACAGACAGACACAGACAGACAGACACAGACAGACAGACACAGACAGACAGACACAGACAGACAGACACAGACAGACAGACACAGACAGACAGACACAGACAGACAGACACAGACAGACAGACACAGACAGACAGACACAGACAGACAGACACAGACAGACAGACACAGACAGACAGACACAGACAGACAGACACAGACAGACAGACACAGACAGACAGACACAGACAGACAGACACAGACAGACAGACACAGACAGACAGACACAGACAGACAGACACAGACAGACAGACACAGACAGACAGACACAGACAGACAGACACAGACAGACAGACACAGACAGACAGACACAGACAGACAGACACAGACAGACAGACACAGACAGACAGACACAGACAGACAGACACAGACAGACAGACACAGACAGACAGACACAGACAGACAGACACAGACAGACAGACACAGACAGACAGACACAGACAGACAGACACAGACAGACAGACACAGACAGACAGACACAGACAGACAGACACAGACAGACAGACACAGACAGACAGACACAGACAGACAGACACAGACAGACAGACACAGACAGACAGACACAGACAGACAGACACAGACAGACAGACACAGACAGACAGACACAGACAGACAGACACAGACAGACAGACACAGACAGACAGACACAGACAGACAGACACAGACAGACAGACACAGACAGACAGACACAGACAGACAGACACAGACAGACAGACACAGACAGACAGACACAGACAGACAGACACAGACAGACAGACACAGACAGACAGACACAGACAGACAGACACAGACAGACAGACACAGACAGACAGACACAGACAGACAGACACAGACAGACAGACACAGACAGACAGACACAGACAGACAGACACAGACAGACAGACACAGACAGACAGACACAGACAGACAGACACAGACAGACAGACACAGACAGACAGACACAGACAGACAGACACAGACAGACAGACACAGACAGACAGACACAGACAGACAGACACAGACAGACAGACACAGACAGACAGACACAGACAGACAGACACAGACAGACAGACACAGACAGACAGACACAGACAGACAGACACAGACAGACAGACACAGACAGACAGACACAGACAGACAGACACAGACAGACAGACACAGACAGACAGACACAGACAGACAGACACAGACAGACAGACACAGACAGACAGACACAGACAGACAGACACAGACAGACAGACACAGACAGACAGACACAGACAGACAGACACAGACAGACAGACACAGACAGACAGACACAGACAGACAGACACAGACAGACAGACACAGACAGACAGACACAGACAGACAGACACAGACAGACAGACACAGACAGACAGACACAGACAGACAGACACAGACAGACAGACACAGACAGACAGACACAGACAGACAGACACAGACAGACAGACACAGACAGACAGACACAGACAGACAGACACAGACAGACAGACACAGACAGACAGACACAGACAGACAGACACAGACAGACAGACACAGACAGACAGACACAGACAGACAGACACAGACAGACAGACACAGACAGACAGACACAGACAGACAGACACAGACAGACAGACACAGACAGACAGACACAGACAGACAGACACAGACAGACAGACACAGACAGACAGACACAGACAGACAGACACAGACAGACAGACACAGACAGACAGACACAGACAGACAGACACAGACAGACAGACACAGACAGACAGACACAGACAGACAGACACAGACAGACAGACACAGACAGACAGACACAGACAGACAGACACAGACAGACAGACACAGACAGACAGACACAGACAGACAGACACAGACAGACAGACACAGACAGACAGACACAGACAGACAGACACAGACAGACAGACACAGACAGACAGACACAGACAGACAGACACAGACAGACAGACACAGACAGACAGACACAGACAGACAGACACAGACAGACAGACACAGACAGACAGACACAGACAGACAGACACAGACAGACAGACACAGACAGACAGACACAGACAGACAGACACAGACAGACAGACACAGACAGACAGACACAGACAGACAGACACAGACAGACAGACACAGACAGACAGACACAGACAGACAGACACAGACAGACAGACACAGACAGACAGACACAGACAGACAGACACAGACAGACAGACACAGACAGACAGACACAGACAGACAGACACAGACAGACAGACACAGACAGACAGACACAGACAGACAGACACAGACAGACAGACACAGACAGACAGACACAGACAGACAGACACAGACAGACAGACACAGACAGACAGACACAGACAGACAGACACAGACAGACAGACACAGACAGACAGACACAGACAGACAGACACAGACAGACAGACACAGACAGACAGACACAGACAGACAGACACAGACAGACAGACACAGACAGACAGACACAGACAGACAGACACAGACAGACAGACACAGACAGACAGACACAGACAGACAGACACAGACAGACAGACACAGACAGACAGACACAGACAGACAGACACAGACAGACAGACACAGACAGACAGACACAGACAGACAGACACAGACAGACAGACACAGACAGACAGACACAGACAGACAGACACAGACAGACAGACACAGACAGACAGACACAGACAGACAGACACAGACAGACAGACACAGACAGACAGACACAGACAGACAGACACAGACAGACAGACACAGACAGACAGACACAGACAGACAGACACAGACAGACAGACACAGACAGACAGACACAGACAGACAGACACAGACAGACAGACACAGACAGACAGACACAGACAGACAGACACAGACAGACAGACACAGACAGACAGACACAGACAGACAGACACAGACAGACAGACACAGACAGACAGACACAGACAGACAGACACAGACAGACAGACACAGACAGACAGACACAGACAGACAGACACAGACAGACAGACACAGACAGACAGACACAGACAGACAGACACAGACAGACAGACACAGACAGACAGACACAGACAGACAGACACAGACAGACAGACACAGACAGACAGACACAGACAGACAGACACAGACAGACAGACACAGACAGACAGACACAGACAGACAGACACAGACAGACAGACACAGACAGACAGACACAGACAGACAGACACAGACAGACAGACACAGACAGACAGACACAGACAGACAGACACAGACAGACAGACACAGACAGACAGACACAGACAGACAGACACAGACAGACAGACACAGACAGACAGACACAGACAGACAGACACAGACAGACAGACACAGACAGACAGACACAGACAGACAGACACAGACAGACAGACACAGACAGACAGACACAGACAGACAGACACAGACAGACAGACACAGACAGACAGACACAGACAGACAGACACAGACAGACAGACACAGACAGACAGACACAGACAGACAGACACAGACAGACAGACACAGACAGACAGACACAGACAGACAGACACAGACAGACAGACACAGACAGACAGACACAGACAGACAGACACAGACAGACAGACACAGACAGACAGACACAGACAGACAGACACAGACAGACAGACACAGACAGACAGACACAGACAGACAGACACAGACAGACAGACACAGACAGACAGACACAGACAGACAGACACAGACAGACAGACACAGACAGACAGACACAGACAGACAGACACAGACAGACAGACACAGACAGACAGACACAGACAGACAGACACAGACAGACAGACACAGACAGACAGACACAGACAGACAGACACAGACAGACAGACACAGACAGACAGACACAGACAGACAGACACAGACAGACAGACACAGACAGACAGACACAGACAGACAGACACAGACAGACAGACACAGACAGACAGACACAGACAGACAGACACAGACAGACAGACACAGACAGACAGACACAGACAGACAGACACAGACAGACAGACACAGACAGACAGACACAGACAGACAGACACAGACAGACAGACACAGACAGACAGACACAGACAGACAGACACAGACAGACAGACACAGACAGACAGACACAGACAGACAGACACAGACAGACAGACACAGACAGACAGACACAGACAGACAGACACAGACAGACAGACACAGACAGACAGACACAGACAGACAGACACAGACAGACAGACACAGACAGACAGACACAGACAGACAGACACAGACAGACAGACACAGACAGACAGACACAGACAGACAGACACAGACAGACAGACACAGACAGACAGACACAGACAGACAGACACAGACAGACAGACACAGACAGACAGACACAGACAGACAGACACAGACAGACAGACACAGACAGACAGACACAGACAGACAGACACAGACAGACAGACACAGACAGACAGACACAGACAGACAGACACAGACAGACAGACACAGACAGACAGACACAGACAGACAGACACAGACAGACAGACACAGACAGACAGACACAGACAGACAGACACAGACAGACAGACACAGACAGACAGACACAGACAGACAGACACAGACAGACAGACACAGACAGACAGACACAGACAGACAGACACAGACAGACAGACACAGACAGACAGACACAGACAGACAGACACAGACAGACAGACACAGACAGACAGACACAGACAGACAGACACAGACAGACAGACACAGACAGACAGACACAGACAGACAGACACAGACAGACAGACACAGACAGACAGACACAGACAGACAGACACAGACAGACAGACACAGACAGACAGACACAGACAGACAGACACAGACAGACAGACACAGACAGACAGACACAGACAGACAGACACAGACAGACAGACACAGACAGACAGACACAGACAGACAGACACAGACAGACAGACACAGACAGACAGACACAGACAGACAGACACAGACAGACAGACACAGACAGACAGACACAGACAGACAGACACAGACAGACAGACACAGACAGACAGACACAGACAGACAGACACAGACAGACAGACACAGACAGACAGACACAGACAGACAGACACAGACAGACAGACACAGACAGACAGACACAGACAGACAGACACAGACAGACAGACACAGACAGACAGACACAGACAGACAGACACAGACAGACAGACACAGACAGACAGACACAGACAGACAGACACAGACAGACAGACACAGACAGACAGACACAGACAGACAGACACAGACAGACAGACACAGACAGACAGACACAGACAGACAGACACAGACAGACAGACACAGACAGACAGACACAGACAGACAGACACAGACAGACAGACACAGACAGACAGACACAGACAGACAGACACAGACAGACAGACACAGACAGACAGACACAGACAGACAGACACAGACAGACAGACACAGACAGACAGACACAGACAGACAGACACAGACAGACAGACACAGACAGACAGACACAGACAGACAGACACAGACAGACAGACACAGACAGACAGACACAGACAGACAGACACAGACAGACAGACACAGACAGACAGACACAGACAGACAGACACAGACAGACAGACACAGACAGACAGACACAGACAGACAGACACAGACAGACAGACACAGACAGACAGACACAGACAGACAGACACAGACAGACAGACACAGACAGACAGACACAGACAGACAGACACAGACAGACAGACACAGACAGACAGACACAGACAGACAGACACAGACAGACAGACACAGACAGACAGACACAGACAGACAGACACAGACAGACAGACACAGACAGACAGACACAGACAGACAGACACAGACAGACAGACACAGACAGACAGACACAGACAGACAGACACAGACAGACAGACACAGACAGACAGACACAGACAGACAGACACAGACAGACAGACACAGACAGACAGACACAGACAGACAGACACAGACAGACAGACACAGACAGACAGACACAGACAGACAGACACAGACAGACAGACACAGACAGACAGACACAGACAGACAGACACAGACAGACAGACACAGACAGACAGACACAGACAGACAGACACAGACAGACAGACACAGACAGACAGACACAGACAGACAGACACAGACAGACAGACACAGACAGACAGACACAGACAGACAGACACAGACAGACAGACACAGACAGACAGACACAGACAGACAGACACAGACAGACAGACACAGACAGACAGACACAGACAGACAGACACAGACAGACAGACACAGACAGACAGACACAGACAGACAGACACAGACAGACAGACACAGACAGACAGACACAGACAGACAGACACAGACAGACAGACACAGACAGACAGACACAGACAGACAGACACAGACAGACAGACACAGACAGACAGACACAGACAGACAGACACAGACAGACAGACACAGACAGACAGACACAGACAGACAGACACAGACAGACAGACACAGACAGACAGACACAGACAGACAGACACAGACAGACAGACACAGACAGACAGACACAGACAGACAGACACAGACAGACAGACACAGACAGACAGACACAGACAGACAGACACAGACAGACAGACACAGACAGACAGACACAGACAGACAGACACAGACAGACAGACACAGACAGACAGACACAGACAGACAGACACAGACAGACAGACACAGACAGACAGACACAGACAGACAGACACAGACAGACAGACACAGACAGACAGACACAGACAGACAGACACAGACAGACAGACACAGACAGACAGACACAGACAGACAGACACAGACAGACAGACACAGACAGACAGACACAGACA
>CASCKD010000028.1:47500-62500 GCA_949152435.1 Gastracanthus pulcherrimus | reverse complement strand
GACAGACAGACACAGACAGACAGACACAGACAGACAGACACAGACAGACAGACACAGACAGACAGACACAGACAGACAGACACAGACAGACAGACACAGACAGACAGACACAGACAGACAGACACAGACAGACAGACACAGACAGACAGACACAGACAGACAGACACAGACAGACAGACACAGACAGACAGACACAGACAGACAGACACAGACAGACAGACACAGACAGACAGACACAGACAGACAGACACAGACAGACAGACACAGACAGACAGACACAGACAGACAGACACAGACAGACAGACACAGACAGACAGACACAGACAGACAGACACAGACAGACAGACACAGACAGACAGACACAGACAGACAGACACAGACAGACAGACACAGACAGACAGACACAGACAGACAGACACAGACAGACAGACACAGACAGACAGACACAGACAGACAGACACAGACAGACAGACACAGACAGACAGACACAGACAGACAGACACAGACAGACAGACACAGACAGACAGACACAGACAGACAGACACAGACAGACAGACACAGACAGACAGACACAGACAGACAGACACAGACAGACAGACACAGACAGACAGACACAGACAGACAGACACAGACAGACAGACACAGACAGACAGACACAGACAGACAGACACAGACAGACAGACACAGACAGACAGACACAGACAGACAGACACAGACAGACAGACACAGACAGACAGACACAGACAGACAGACACAGACAGACAGACACAGACAGACAGACACAGACAGACAGACACAGACAGACAGACACAGACAGACAGACACAGACAGACAGACACAGACAGACAGACACAGACAGACAGACACAGACAGACAGACACAGACAGACAGACACAGACAGACAGACACAGACAGACAGACACAGACAGACAGACACAGACAGACAGACACAGACAGACAGACACAGACAGACAGACACAGACAGACAGACACAGACAGACAGACACAGACAGACAGACACAGACAGACAGACACAGACAGACAGACACAGACAGACAGACACAGACAGACAGACACAGACAGACAGACACAGACAGACAGACACAGACAGACAGACACAGACAGACAGACACAGACAGACAGACACAGACAGACAGACACAGACAGACAGACACAGACAGACAGACACAGACAGACAGACACAGACAGACAGACACAGACAGACAGACACAGACAGACAGACACAGACAGACAGACACAGACAGACAGACACAGACAGACAGACACAGACAGACAGACACAGACAGACAGACACAGACAGACAGACACAGACAGACAGACACAGACAGACAGACACAGACAGACAGACACAGACAGACAGACACAGACAGACAGACACAGACAGACAGACACAGACAGACAGACACAGACAGACAGACACAGACAGACAGACACAGACAGACAGACACAGACAGACAGACACAGACAGACAGACACAGACAGACAGACACAGACAGACAGACACAGACAGACAGACACAGACAGACAGACACAGACAGACAGACACAGACAGACAGACACAGACAGACAGACACAGACAGACAGACACAGACAGACAGACACAGACAGACAGACACAGACAGACAGACACAGACAGACAGACACAGACAGACAGACACAGACAGACAGACACAGACAGACAGACACAGACAGACAGACACAGACAGACAGACACAGACAGACAGACACAGACAGACAGACACAGACAGACAGACACAGACAGACAGACACAGACAGACAGACACAGACAGACAGACACAGACAGACAGACACAGACAGACAGACACAGACAGACAGACACAGACAGACAGACACAGACAGACAGACACAGACAGACAGACACAGACAGACAGACACAGACAGACAGACACAGACAGACAGACACAGACAGACAGACACAGACAGACAGACACAGACAGACAGACACAGACAGACAGACACAGACAGACAGACACAGACAGACAGACACAGACAGACAGACACAGACAGACAGACACAGACAGACAGACACAGACAGACAGACACAGACAGACAGACACAGACAGACAGACACAGACAGACAGACACAGACAGACAGACACAGACAGACAGACACAGACAGACAGACACAGACAGACAGACACAGACAGACAGACACAGACAGACAGACACAGACAGACAGACACAGACAGACAGACACAGACAGACAGACACAGACAGACAGACACAGACAGACAGACACAGACAGACAGACACAGACAGACAGACACAGACAGACAGACACAGACAGACAGACACAGACAGACAGACACAGACAGACAGACACAGACAGACAGACACAGACAGACAGACACAGACAGACAGACACAGACAGACAGACACAGACAGACAGACACAGACAGACAGACACAGACAGACAGACACAGACAGACAGACACAGACAGACAGACACAGACAGACAGACACAGACAGACAGACACAGACAGACAGACACAGACAGACAGACACAGACAGACAGACACAGACAGACAGACACAGACAGACAGACACAGACAGACAGACACAGACAGACAGACACAGACAGACAGACACAGACAGACAGACACAGACAGACAGACACAGACAGACAGACACAGACAGACAGACACAGACAGACAGACACAGACAGACAGACACAGACAGACAGACACAGACAGACAGACACAGACAGACAGACACAGACAGACAGACACAGACAGACAGACACAGACAGACAGACACAGACAGACAGACACAGACAGACAGACACAGACAGACAGACACAGACAGACAGACACAGACAGACAGACACAGACAGACAGACACAGACAGACAGACACAGACAGACAGACACAGACAGACAGACACAGACAGACAGACACAGACAGACAGACACAGACAGACAGACACAGACAGACAGACACAGACAGACAGACACAGACAGACAGACACAGACAGACAGACACAGACAGACAGACACAGACAGACAGACACAGACAGACAGACACAGACAGACAGACACAGACAGACAGACACAGACAGACAGACACAGACAGACAGACACAGACAGACAGACACAGACAGACAGACACAGACAGACAGACACAGACAGACAGACACAGACAGACAGACACAGACAGACAGACACAGACAGACAGACACAGACAGACAGACACAGACAGACAGACACAGACAGACAGACACAGACAGACAGACACAGACAGACAGACACAGACAGACAGACACAGACAGACAGACACAGACAGACAGACACAGACAGACAGACACAGACAGACAGACACAGACAGACAGACACAGACAGACAGACACAGACAGACAGACACAGACAGACAGACACAGACAGACAGACACAGACAGACAGACACAGACAGACAGACACAGACAGACAGACACAGACAGACAGACACAGACAGACAGACACAGACAGACAGACACAGACAGACAGACACAGACAGACAGACACAGACAGACAGACACAGACAGACAGACACAGACAGACAGACACAGACAGACAGACACAGACAGACAGACACAGACAGACAGACACAGACAGACAGACACAGACAGACAGACACAGACAGACAGACACAGACAGACAGACACAGACAGACAGACACAGACAGACAGACACAGACAGACAGACACAGACAGACAGACACAGACAGACAGACACAGACAGACAGACACAGACAGACAGACACAGACAGACAGACACAGACAGACAGACACAGACAGACAGACACAGACAGACAGACACAGACAGACAGACACAGACAGACAGACACAGACAGACAGACACAGACAGACAGACACAGACAGACAGACACAGACAGACAGACACAGACAGACAGACACAGACAGACAGACACAGACAGACAGACACAGACAGACAGACACAGACAGACAGACACAGACAGACAGACACAGACAGACAGACACAGACAGACAGACACAGACAGACAGACACAGACAGACAGACACAGACAGACAGACACAGACAGACAGACACAGACAGACAGACACAGACAGACAGACACAGACAGACAGACACAGACAGACAGACACAGACAGACAGACACAGACAGACAGACACAGACAGACAGACACAGACAGACAGACACAGACAGACAGACACAGACAGACAGACACAGACAGACAGACACAGACAGACAGACACAGACAGACAGACACAGACAGACAGACACAGACAGACAGACACAGACAGACAGACACAGACAGACAGACACAGACAGACAGACACAGACAGACAGACACAGACAGACAGACACAGACAGACAGACACAGACAGACAGACACAGACAGACAGACACAGACAGACAGACACAGACAGACAGACACAGACAGACAGACACAGACAGACAGACACAGACAGACAGACACAGACAGACAGACACAGACAGACAGACACAGACAGACAGACACAGACAGACAGACACAGACAGACAGACACAGACAGACAGACACAGACAGACAGACACAGACAGACAGACACAGACAGACAGACACAGACAGACAGACACAGACAGACAGACACAGACAGACAGACACAGACAGACAGACACAGACAGACAGACACAGACAGACAGACACAGACAGACAGACACAGACAGACAGACACAGACAGACAGACACAGACAGACAGACACAGACAGACAGACACAGACAGACAGACACAGACAGACAGACACAGACAGACAGACACAGACAGACAGACACAGACAGACAGACACAGACAGACAGACACAGACAGACAGACACAGACAGACAGACACAGACAGACAGACACAGACAGACAGACACAGACAGACAGACACAGACAGACAGACACAGACAGACAGACACAGACAGACAGACACAGACAGACAGACACAGACAGACAGACACAGACAGACAGACACAGACAGACAGACACAGACAGACAGACACAGACAGACAGACACAGACAGACAGACACAGACAGACAGACACAGACAGACAGACACAGACAGACAGACACAGACAGACAGACACAGACAGACAGACACAGACAGACAGACACAGACAGACAGACACAGACAGACAGACACAGACAGACAGACACAGACAGACAGACACAGACAGACAGACACAGACAGACAGACACAGACAGACAGACACAGACAGACAGACACAGACAGACAGACACAGACAGACAGACACAGACAGACAGACACAGACAGACAGACACAGACAGACAGACACAGACAGACAGACACAGACAGACAGACACAGACAGACAGACACAGACAGACAGACACAGACAGACAGACACAGACAGACAGACACAGACAGACAGACACAGACAGACAGACACAGACAGACAGACACAGACAGACAGACACAGACAGACAGACACAGACAGACAGACACAGACAGACAGACACAGACAGACAGACACAGACAGACAGACACAGACAGACAGACACAGACAGACAGACACAGACAGACAGACACAGACAGACAGACACAGACAGACAGACACAGACAGACAGACACAGACAGACAGACACAGACAGACAGACACAGACAGACAGACACAGACAGACAGACACAGACAGACAGACACAGACAGACAGACACAGACAGACAGACACAGACAGACAGACACAGACAGACAGACACAGACAGACAGACACAGACAGACAGACACAGACAGACAGACACAGACAGACAGACACAGACAGACAGACACAGACAGACAGACACAGACAGACAGACACAGACAGACAGACACAGACAGACAGACACAGACAGACAGACACAGACAGACAGACACAGACAGACAGACACAGACAGACAGACACAGACAGACAGACACAGACAGACAGACACAGACAGACAGACACAGACAGACAGACACAGACAGACAGACACAGACAGACAGACACAGACAGACAGACACAGACAGACAGACACAGACAGACAGACACAGACAGACAGACACAGACAGACAGACACAGACAGACAGACACAGACAGACAGACACAGACAGACAGACACAGACAGACAGACACAGACAGACAGACACAGACAGACAGACACAGACAGACAGACACAGACAGACAGACACAGACAGACAGACACAGACAGACAGACACAGACAGACAGACACAGACAGACAGACACAGACAGACAGACACAGACAGACAGACACAGACAGACAGACACAGACAGACAGACACAGACAGACAGACACAGACAGACAGACACAGACAGACAGACACAGACAGACAGACACAGACAGACAGACACAGACAGACAGACACAGACAGACAGACACAGACAGACAGACACAGACAGACAGACACAGACAGACAGACACAGACAGACAGACACAGACAGACAGACACAGACAGACAGACACAGACAGACAGACACAGACAGACAGACACAGACAGACAGACACAGACAGACAGACACAGACAGACAGACACAGACAGACAGACACAGACAGACAGACACAGACAGACAGACACAGACAGACAGACACAGACAGACAGACACAGACAGACAGACACAGACAGACAGACACAGACAGACAGACACAGACAGACAGACACAGACAGACAGACACAGACAGACAGACACAGACAGACAGACACAGACAGACAGACACAGACAGACAGACACAGACAGACAGACACAGACAGACAGACACAGACAGACAGACACAGACAGACAGACACAGACAGACAGACACAGACAGACAGACACAGACAGACAGACACAGACAGACAGACACAGACAGACAGACACAGACAGACAGACACAGACAGACAGACACAGACAGACAGACACAGACAGACAGACACAGACAGACAGACACAGACAGACAGACACAGACAGACAGACACAGACAGACAGACACAGACAGACAGACACAGACAGACAGACACAGACAGACAGACACAGACAGACAGACACAGACAGACAGACACAGACAGACAGACACAGACAGACAGACACAGACAGACAGACACAGACAGACAGACACAGACAGACAGACACAGACAGACAGACACAGACAGACAGACACAGACAGACAGACACAGACAGACAGACACAGACAGACAGACACAGACAGACAGACACAGACAGACAGACACAGACAGACAGACACAGACAGACAGACACAGACAGACAGACACAGACAGACAGACACAGACAGACAGACACAGACAGACAGACACAGACAGACAGACACAGACAGACAGACACAGACAGACAGACACAGACAGACAGACACAGACAGACAGACACAGACAGACAGACACAGACAGACAGACACAGACAGACAGACACAGACAGACAGACACAGACAGACAGACACAGACAGACAGACACAGACAGACAGACACAGACAGACAGACACAGACAGACAGACACAGACAGACAGACACAGACAGACAGACACAGACAGACAGACACAGACAGACAGACACAGACAGACAGACACAGACAGACAGACACAGACAGACAGACACAGACAGACAGACACAGACAGACAGACACAGACAGACAGACACAGACAGACAGACACAGACAGACAGACACAGACAGACAGACACAGACAGACAGACACAGACAGACAGACACAGACAGACAGACACAGACAGACAGACACAGACAGACAGACACAGACAGACAGACACAGACAGACAGACACAGACAGACAGACACAGACAGACAGACACAGACAGACAGACACAGACAGACAGACACAGACAGACAGACACAGACAGACAGACACAGACAGACAGACACAGACAGACAGACACAGACAGACAGACACAGACAGACAGACACAGACAGACAGACACAGACAGACAGACACAGACAGACAGACACAGACAGACAGACACAGACAGACAGACACAGACAGACAGACACAGACAGACAGACACAGACAGACAGACACAGACAGACAGACACAGACAGACAGACACAGACAGACAGACACAGACAGACAGACACAGACAGACAGACACAGACAGACAGACACAGACAGACAGACACAGACAGACAGACACAGACAGACAGACACAGACAGACAGACACAGACAGACAGACACAGACAGACAGACACAGACAGACAGACACAGACAGACAGACACAGACAGACAGACACAGACAGACAGACACAGACAGACAGACACAGACAGACAGACACAGACAGACAGACACAGACAGACAGACACAGACAGACAGACACAGACAGACAGACACAGACAGACAGACACAGACAGACAGACACAGACAGACAGACACAGACAGACAGACACAGACAGACAGACACAGACAGACAGACACAGACAGACAGACACAGACAGACAGACACAGACAGACAGACACAGACAGACAGACACAGACAGACAGACACAGACAGACAGACACAGACAGACAGACACAGACAGACAGACACAGACAGACAGACACAGACAGACAGACACAGACAGACAGACACAGACAGACAGACACAGACAGACAGACACAGACAGACAGACACAGACAGACAGACACAGACAGACAGACACAGACAGACAGACACAGACAGACAGACACAGACAGACAGACACAGACAGACAGACACAGACAGACAGACACAGACAGACAGACACAGACAGACAGACACAGACAGACAGACACAGACAGACAGACACAGACAGACAGACACAGACAGACAGACACAGACAGACAGACACAGACAGACAGACACAGACAGACAGACACAGACAGACAGACACAGACAGACAGACACAGACAGACAGACACAGACAGACAGACACAGACAGACAGACACAGACAGACAGACACAGACAGACAGACACAGACAGACAGACACAGACAGACAGACACAGACAGACAGACACAGACAGACAGACACAGACAGACAGACACAGACAGACAGACACAGACAGACAGACACAGACAGACAGACACAGACAGACAGACACAGACAGACAGACACAGACAGACAGACACAGACAGACAGACACAGACAGACAGACACAGACAGACAGACACAGACAGACAGACACAGACAGACAGACACAGACAGACAGACACAGACAGACAGACACAGACAGACAGACACAGACAGACAGACACAGACAGACAGACACAGACAGACAGACACAGACAGACAGACACAGACAGACAGACACAGACAGACAGACACAGACAGACAGACACAGACAGACAGACACAGACAGACAGACACAGACAGACAGACACAGACAGACAGACACAGACAGACAGACACAGACAGACAGACACAGACAGACAGACACAGACAGACAGACACAGACAGACAGACACAGACAGACAGACACAGACAGACAGACACAGACAGACAGACACAGACAGACAGACACAGACAGACAGACACAGACAGACAGACACAGACAGACAGACACAGACAGACAGACACAGACAGACAGACACAGACAGACAGACACAGACAGACAGACACAGACAGACAGACACAGACAGACAGACACAGACAGACAGACACAGACAGACAGACACAGACAGACAGACACAGACAGACAGACACAGACAGACAGACACAGACAGACAGACACAGACAGACAGACACAGACAGACAGACACAGACAGACAGACACAGACAGACAGACACAGACAGACAGACACAGACAGACAGACACAGACAGACAGACACAGACAGACAGACACAGACAGACAGACACAGACAGACAGACACAGACAGACAGACACAGACAGACAGACACAGACAGACAGACACAGACAGACAGACACAGACAGACAGACACAGACAGACAGACACAGACAGACAGACACAGACAGACAGACACAGACAGACAGACACAGACAGACAGACACAGACAGACAGACACAGACAGACAGACACAGACAGACAGACACAGACAGACAGACACAGACAGACAGACACAGACAGACAGACACAGACAGACAGACACAGACAGACAGACACAGACAGACAGACACAGACAGACAGACACAGACAGACAGACACAGACAGACAGACACAGACAGACAGACACAGACAGACAGACACAGACAGACAGACACAGACAGACAGACACAGACAGACAGACACAGACAGACAGACACAGACAGACAGACACAGACAGACAGACACAGACAGACAGACACAGACAGACAGACACAGACAGACAGACACAGACAGACAGACACAGACAGACAGACACAGACAGACAGACACAGACAGACAGACACAGACAGACAGACACAGACAGACAGACACAGACAGACAGACACAGACAGACAGACACAGACAGACAGACACAGACAGACAGACACAGACAGACAGACACAGACAGACAGACACAGACAGACAGACACAGACAGACAGACACAGACAGACAGACACAGACAGACAGACACAGACAGACAGACACAGACAGACAGACACAGACAGACAGACACAGACAGACAGACACAGACAGACAGACACAGACAGACAGACACAGACAGACAGACACAGACAGACAGACACAGACAGACAGACACAGACAGACAGACACAGACAGACAGACACAGACAGACAGACACAGACAGACAGACACAGACAGACAGACACAGACAGACAGACACAGACAGACAGACACAGACAGACAGACACAGACAGACAGACACAGACAGACAGACACAGACAGACAGACACAGACAGACAGACACAGACAGACAGACACAGACAGACAGACACAGACAGACAGACACAGACAGACAGACACAGACAGACAGACACAGACAGACAGACACAGACAGACAGACACAGACAGACAGACACAGACAGACAGACACAGACAGACAGACACAGACAGACAGACACAGACAGACAGACACAGACAGACAGACACAGACAGACAGACACAGACAGACAGACACAGACAGACAGACACAGACAGACAGACACAGACAGACAGACACAGACAGACAGACACAGACAGACAGACACAGACAGACAGACACAGACAGACAGACACAGACAGACAGACACAGACAGACAGACACAGACAGACAGACACAGACAGACAGACACAGACAGACAGACACAGACAGACAGACACAGACAGACAGACACAGACAGACAGACACAGACAGACAGACACAGACAGACAGACACAGACAGACAGACACAGACAGACAGACACAGACAGACAGACACAGACAGACAGACACAGACAGACAGACACAGACAGACAGACACAGACAGACAGACACAGACAGACAGACACAGACAGACAGACACAGACAGACAGACACAGACAGACAGACACAGACAGACAGACACAGACAGACAGACACAGACAGACAGACACAGACAGACAGACACAGACAGACAGACACAGACAGACAGACACAGACAGACAGACACAGACAGACAGACACAGACAGACAGACACAGACAGACAGACACAGACAGACAGACACAGACAGACAGACACAGACAGACAGACACAGACAGACAGACACAGACAGACAGACACAGACAGACAGACACAGACAGACAGACACAGACAGACAGACACAGACAGACAGACACAGACAGACAGACACAGACAGACAGACACAGACAGACAGACACAGACAGACAGACACAGACAGACAGACACAGACAGACAGACACAGACAGACAGACACAGACAGACAGACACAGACAGACAGACACAGACAGACAGACACAGACAGACAGACACAGACAGACAGACACAGACAGACAGACACAGACAGACAGACACAGACAGACAGACACAGACAGACAGACACAGACAGACAGACACAGACAGACAGACACAGACAGACAGACACAGACAGACAGACACAGACAGACAGACACAGACAGACAGACACAGACAGACAGACACAGACAGACAGACACAGACAGACAGACACAGACAGACAGACACAGACAGACAGACACAGACAGACAGACACAGACAGACAGACACAGACAGACAGACACAGACAGACAGACACAGACAGACAGACACAGACAGACAGACACAGACAGACAGACACAGACAGACAGACACAGACAGACAGACACAGACAGACAGACACAGACAGACAGACACAGACAGACAGACACAGACAGACAGACACAGACAGACAGACACAGACAGACAGACACAGACAGACAGACACAGACAGACAGACACAGACAGACAGACACAGACAGACAGACACAGACAGACAGACACAGACAGACAGACACAGACAGACAGACACAGACAGACAGACACAGACAGACAGACACAGACAGACAGACACAGACAGACAGACACAGACAGACAGACACAGACAGACAGACACAGACAGACAGACACAGACAGACAGACACAGACAGACAGACACAGACAGACAGACACAGACAGACAGACACAGACAGACAGACACAGACAGACAGACACAGACAGACAGACACAGACAGACAGACACAGACAGACAGACACAGACAGACAGACACAGACAGACAGACACAGACAGACAGACACAGACAGACAGACACAGACAGACAGACACAGACAGACAGACACAGACAGACAGACACAGACAGACAGACACAGACAGACAGACACAGACAGACAGACACAGACAGACAGACACAGACAGACAGACACAGACAGACAGACACAGACAGACAGACACAGACAGACAGACACAGACAGACAGACACAGACAGACAGACACAGACAGACAGACACAGACAGACAGACACAGACAGACAGACACAGACAGACAGACACAGACAGACAGACACAGACAGACAGACACAGACAGACAGACACAGACAGACAGACACAGACAGACAGACACAGACAGACAGACACAGACAGACAGACACAGACAGACAGACACAGACAGACAGACACAGACAGACAGACACAGACAGACAGACACAGACAGACAGACACAGACAGACAGACACAGACAGACAGACACAGACAGACAGACACAGACAGACAGACACAGACAGACAGACACAGACAGACAGACACAGACAGACAGACACAGACAGACAGACACAGACAGACAGACACAGACAGACAGACACAGACAGACAGACACAGACAGACAGACACAGACAGACAGACACAGACAGACAGACACAGACAGACAGACACAGACAGACAGACACAGACAGACAGACACAGACAGACAGACACAGACAGACAGACACAGACAGACAGACACAGACAGACAGACACAGACAGACAGACACAGACAGACAGACACAGACAGACAGACACAGACAGACAGACACAGACAGACAGACACAGACAGACAGACACAGACAGACAGACACAGACAGACAGACACAGACAGACAGACACAGACAGACAGACACAGACAGACAGACACAGACAGACAGACACAGACAGACAGACACAGACAGACAGACACAGACAGACAGACACAGACAGACAGACACAGACAGACAGACACAGACAGACAGACACAGACAGACAGACACAGACAGACAG
The DNA here is from genome assembly GCA_949152435.1 of Gastracanthus pulcherrimus. Lineage (NCBI taxonomy): Eukaryota > Metazoa > Arthropoda > Insecta > Hymenoptera > Pteromalidae > Gastracanthus > Gastracanthus pulcherrimus. The sequence continues at coordinate 48,869 of CASCKD010000028.1, read as the reverse complement.
ACACAGACAGACAGACACAGACAGACAGACACAGACAGACAGACACAGACAGACAGACACAGACAGACAGACACAGACAGACAGACACAGACAGACAGACACAGACAGACAGACACAGACAGACAGACACAGACAGACAGACACAGACAGACAGACACAGACAGACAGACACAGACAGACAGACACAGACAGACAGACACAGACAGACAGACACAGACAGACAGACACAGACAGACAGACACAGACAGACAGACACAGACAGACAGACACAGACAGACAGACACAGACAGACAGACACAGACAGACAGACACAGACAGACAGACACAGACAGACAGACACAGACAGACAGACACAGACAGACAGACACAGACAGACAGACACAGACAGACAGACACAGACAGACAGACACAGACAGACAGACACAGACAGACAGACACAGACAGACAGACACAGACAGACAGACACAGACAGACAGACACAGACAGACAGACACAGACAGACAGACACAGACAGACAGACACAGACAGACAGACACAGACAGACAGACACAGACAGACAGACACAGACAGACAGACACAGACAGACAGACACAGACAGACAGACACAGACAGACAGACACAGACAGACAGACACAGACAGACAGACACAGACAGACAGACACAGACAGACAGACACAGACAGACAGACACAGACAGACAGACACAGACAGACAGACACAGACAGACAGACACAGACAGACAGACACAGACAGACAGACACAGACAGACAGACACAGACAGACAGACACAGACAGACAGACACAGACAGACAGACACAGACAGACAGACACAGACAGACAGACACAGACAGACAGACACAGACAGACAGACACAGACAGACAGACACAGACAGACAGACACAGACAGACAGACACAGACAGACAGACACAGACAGACAGACACAGACAGACAGACACAGACAGACAGACACAGACAGACAGACACAGACAGACAGACACAGACAGACAGACACAGACAGACAGACACAGACAGACAGACACAGACAGACAGACACAGACAGACAGACACAGACAGACAGACACAGACAGACAGACACAGACAGACAGACACAGACAGACAGACACAGACAGACAGACACAGACAGACAGACACAGACAGACAGACACAGACAGACAGACACAGACAGACAGACACAGACAGACAGACACAGACAGACAGACACAGACAGACAGACACAGACAGACAGACACAGACAGACAGACACAGACAGACAGACACAGACAGACAGACACAGACAGACAGACACAGACAGACAGACACAGACAGACAGACACAGACAGACAGACACAGACAGACAGACACAGACAGA
>CASCKD010000028.1:15000-17500 GCA_949152435.1 Gastracanthus pulcherrimus | reverse complement strand
CACAGACAGACAGACAGACAGACAGACAGATAGATATACACAGACAGACAGATAGATATACACAGACAGACAGATAGATATACACAGACAGACAGACAGACAGATAGATATACACTGACAGACAGGCAGACAGACAGGCAGACTGACAGACAGACTGTCAGACAGACAGACAGACAGACAGAGACAGACATACAGACAGACACAGACAGACATAAAGAGAGACAGACAGACAGACACAGACTGGCAGACCGATAGACAGACAGACAGACATACAGACAGACAGGCAGACAGATATATATACACAGACAGACAGACAGACAGATAGATATACACAGACAGACAGGCAGACAGACAGGCAGACTGACAGACAGACTGTCAGACAGACTGTCAGACAGACAGACAGACAGACACAGACAGACATACAGACAGACACAGACAGACATAAAGAGAGACAGACAGACAGACACAGACATACAGACAGACACAGACAAACAGTCAGACAGTCAGACATACAGACAGACACGGACAGACATAAAGAGAGACAGACAGACAGACAGACAGACAGATATATATACACAGACAGACAGACAGACAGACAGACAGACAGACAGACAGACACAGACAGACCGACAGACAGACAGACAGACAGACAGACAGACAGACACTGACAGACAGATATATACACACAGACAGACAGACAGACAGATATACACAGACAGACAGACAGACAGACAGACAGACAGACAGACACAGACAGACCGACAGACAGACAGACAGACAGACAGACAGACAGACAGACAGACAGACAGACAGACAGACAGACAGACAGACACTGACAGACAGATAGATATACACAGACAGACAGACAGATAGATATACACAGACAGACAGACAGACAGACAGACAGACAGACAGACAGACACAGACAGACCGACAGACAGACAGACAGACAGACAGACAGACAGACAGACAGACACCGACAGACAGACAGACAGACAGACATACAGACGGACACAGACAGACAGACAGACAGACAGACAGACAGGCAGACAGACACCGACAGACAGATAGATATACACAGACAGACAGACAGACAGACAGACAGAAAGACAGACAGACAGACAGACAGACAGATAGATATACACAGACAGACAGATAGATATACACAGACAGACAGATAGATATACACAGACAGACAGACAGACCGATAGACACCGACTGGCAGACCGATAGACAGACAGACAGACATACAGACAGACAGGCAGACAGATATATATACACAGTCAGACAGACAGACAGATAGATATACACAGACAGACAGGCAGACAGACAGGCAGACTGACAGACAGACTGTCAGACAGACATACAGACAGACACAGACAGACATAAAGAGAGACAGACAGACAGACATACAGACAGATATATATACACAGACACAGACAGACATAAAGAGAGACAGACAGACAGACATACAGACAGATATATATACACAGACAGACAGTCAGACAGACTGTCAGACAGACATACAGACAGACACAGACAGACATAAAGAGAGACAGACAGACAGACAGACAGACAGATATATATACACAGACAGACAGACAGACAGATAGATATACACAGACAGACAGGCAGACAGACAGGCAGACTGACTGACAGACTGTCAGACAGACAGGCAGACTGACAGACAGACTGTCAGACAGACAGACAGACAGACACAGACAGACATACAGACAGACACAGACAGACATAAAGAGAGACAGACAGACAGACACAGACATACAGACAGAGACAGACAGACAGTAAGACAGTCAGACATACAGACAGACACCGACAGACAGACAGACAGACAGACAGACAGACAGACAGTCAGACAGACAGACAGACAGACAGACAGACAGACAGACAGACAGACAGACAGACAGACAGACACTGACAGACAGATATATATACACAGACAGACAGACAGACAGACAGACAGACAGACAGACACAGACAGACCGACAGACAGACAGACAGACAGACAGACAGACAGACAGACAGACAGACAGACAGACAGACAGACAGACAGACAGACAGACAGACAGACAGACAGACAGACAGACAGACAGATATATATACACAGACAGACAGACAGACAGATAGATATACACAGACAGACAGGCAGGCAGACAGGCAGACTGACAGACAGACTGTCAGACAGACAGACAGACAGACACAGACAGACAGACACAGACAGACATACAGACAGACACAAACAGACATAAAGAGAGACAGACAGACAGACAGACAGACAGATATATATACACAGACAGACAGACAGACAGATAGATATACACAGACAGACAGGCAGACAGACAGGCAGACTGACAGACAGACTGTCAGACAGACAGACAGACAGACAGAGACAGACATACAGACAGACACAGACAGACATAAAGAGAGACAGACAGACAGACACAGTCTGGCAGACCGATAGACAGACAGACAGACATACAGA
>CASCKD010000028.1:0-2500 GCA_949152435.1 Gastracanthus pulcherrimus | reverse complement strand
CAGACAGACAGACAGACAGACAGACAGACAGACAGACAGACAGACAGACAGACAGACAGACAGATAGATATACACAGACAGACAGGCAGACAGACAGGCAGACTGACAGACAGACTGTCAGACAGACAGACAGACAGACACAGACAGACAGACACAGACAGACATACAGACAGACACAGACAGACATAAAGAGAGACAGACAGACAGACAGACAGACAGATATATATACACAGACAGACAGACAGACAGATAGATATACACAGACAGACAGGCAGACAGACAGGCAGACTGACAGCCACACTGTCAGACAGACAGGCAGACTGACAGACAGACTGTCAGACAGACAGACAGACAGACATACAGACAGACACAGACAGACATAAAGAGAGACAGACAGACAGACACACACATACAGACAGACACAGACAGACAGTCAGACATACAGACAGACACCGACAGACAGACAGACAGACAGACAGTCAGACAGACAGACAGACAGACAGACAGACAGACAGACAGACAGACAGACAGACAGACAGACAGACAGACAGACAGACAGATAGACAGTCAGACAGACAGACAGACAGACAGACAGACAGACAGACAGACAGACACTGACAGACAGATATATATACACAGACAGACAGACAGACAGACAGACAGACAGACAGACAGACAGACAGACAGACAGACAGACACTGACAGACAGATAGATATACACAGACAGACAGACAGATAGATATACACAGACAGACAGACAGACAGACAGACAGACAGACAGACAGACAGACAGAAAGACAGACACCGACAGACAGACAGACAGACAGACAGACAGTCAGACAGACAGACAGACAGACAGACAGACAGACAGACAGACAGACAGACAGACAGACAGACAGACAGACAGACACTGACAGACAGATATATATACACAGACAGACAGACAGACAGACAGACAGACACAGACAGACCGACAGACAGACAGACAGACAGACAGACAGACAGACAGACAGACACTGACAGACAGATAGATATACACAGACAGACAGACAGATAGATATACACAGACAGACAGACAGACACAGACAGACATACAGACAGACAGACAGACATAAAGAGAGACAGACAGACAGACAGACAGACAGACAGACAGACAGACACCGACAGACAGACAGACAGACAGACATACAGCGGACACAGACAGACAGACAGACAGATAGACAGGCAGACAGACACCGACAGACAGATAGATATACACAGACAGACAGACAGACAGACAGTCAGACAGACAGACAGGCAGACAGACACCGACAGACAGATAGATATACACAGACAGACAGACAGACAGACAGTCAGACAGACAGACAGACAGACAGACATACAGACAGACAGACAGACAGACACTGACAGACAGATATATATACACAGACAGACAGACAGACAGACAGACAGACACAGACAGACACAGACAGACAGACAGACAGACACTGACAGACAGATATATATACACAGACAGACAGACAGACAGACAGACAGACACAGACAGACCGACAGACAGACAGACAGACAGACAGACAGACACTGACAGACAGATATATATACACAGACAGACAGACAGACAGACAGACAGACACAGACAGACCGACAGACAGACAGACAGACAGACAGACAGACAGACAGACAGACACTGACAGACAGATAGATATACACAGACAGACAGACAGATAGATATACACAGACAGACAGACAGATAGATATACACAGACAGACAGACAGACACAGACAGACATACAGACAGACAGACAGACATAAAGAGAGACAGACAGACAGACAGACAGACAGACAGACAGACAGACACCGACAGACAGACAGACAGACAGACATACAGACGGACACAGACAGACAGACAGACAGACAGACAGGCAGACAGACACCGACAGACAGATAGATATACACAGACAGACAGACAGACAGACAGTCAGACAGACAGACAGGCAGACAGACAGGCAGACAGATAGATATACACAGACAGACAGACAGACAGACAGTCAGACAGACAGACAGACAGACAGACAGACAGACACTGACAGACAGATATATATACTCAGACAGACAGACAGACAGACAGACAGACACAGACAGACACAGACAGACAGACAGACAGACAGACAGACAGACAGACAGACAGACAGACAGACAGACAGACAGATAGACAGCCAGACAGACAGACAGACAGACAGACAGACAGACAGACAGACAGACACTGACAGACAGATATATATACACAGACAGACACAGACAGACACAGACAGACAGACAGACAGACAGACAGACAGACAGACAGACAGACAGACAGACACAGACAGACATACAGACAGACACAGACAGACATAAAGAGAGACAGACAGACAGACACAGACATACAGACAGACACAGACAGACAGTCAGACAGTCAGACATACAGACAGACACCGACAGACAGACAGACAGACAGACAGAC
>CASCKD010000027.1:0-92000 GCA_949152435.1 Gastracanthus pulcherrimus | reverse complement strand
TTTCATCTTTCCGCATTGTTTCATCTTTCATCTTTCTGCATTCTTTCATCTTTCATCTTTCCGCATTGTTTCATCTTTCATCTTTCCGCATTCTTTCATCTTTCATCTTTCCGCATTGTTTCATCTTTCATCTTTCCGCATTGTTTCATCTTTCATCTTTCCGCATTGTTTCATCTTTCATCTTTCCGCATTGTTTCATCTTTCATCTTTCAGCATTGTTTCATCTTTCCGCATTGTTTCATCTTTCCGCATTGTTTCATCTTTCATCTTCCGCATTCTTTCATCTTTCATCTTTCCGTATTGTTTCATCTTTCATCTTTCCGCATTTTTTCATCTTTCATCTTTCCGCATTGTTTCATCTTTCATTTTTCCGCATTTTTTCATCTTTCATCTTTCCGCATTGTTTCATCTTTCATCTTTCGGCATTGTTTCATCTTTCATCTTTCCGCATTGTTTCATCTTTCCGCATTGTTTCATCTTTCATCTTCCGCATTCTTTCATCTTTCATCTTTCCGCATTGTTTCATCTTTCATCTTCCGCATTCTTTCATCTTTCATCTTTCCGCATTGTTTCATCTTTCATCTTTCCGCATTGTTTCATCTTTCATCTTTCCGCATTGTTTCATCTTTCCGCATTGTTTCATCTTTCATCTTTCCGCATTGTTTCATCTTTCATCTTTCCGCATTGTTTCATCTTTCATCTTTCCGCATTGTTTCATCTTTCATCTTTCCGCATTCTTTCATCTTTCATCTTTCCGCATTGTTTCATCTTTCATCTTCCGCATTCTTTCATCTTTCATCTTTCCGCATTGTTTCATCTTTCATCTTTCCGCATTGTTTCATCTTTCATCTTTCCGCATTGTTTCATCTTTCCGCATTGTTTCATCTTTCATCTTTCCGCATTGTTTCGTCTTTCATCTTTCCGCATTCTTTCATCTTTCATCCTTCCGCATTGTTTCATCTTTCATCTTTCCGCATTGTTTCATCTTTCATCTTTCCGCATTCTTTCATCTTTCGTCTTTCCGCATTTTTTCATCTTTCATCTTTCCGCATTGTTTCATCTTTCATCTTTCCGCATTGTTTCATCTTTCCGCATTGTTTCATCTTTACGCATTGTTTCATCTTTCCGCATTGTTTCATCTTTCCGCATTGTTTCATCTTTCCGCATTGTTTCATCTTTCCGCATTGTTTCATCTTTCCGCATTGTTTCATCTTTCCGCATTGTTTCATCTTTCCGCGTTGTTTCATCTTTCCGCATTGTTTCATCTTTCCGCATTGTTTCATCTTTCCGCATTGTTTCATCTTACATCTTCCGCATTCTTTCATCTTTCATCTTTCCGCATTGTTTCATCTTTCATCTTTCCGCATTTTTTCATCTTTCATCTTTCCGCATTGTTTCATCTTTCATCTTTCCGCATTGTTTCATCTTTCCGCATTGTTTCATCTTTCCGCATTGTTTCATCTTTCATCTTTCCGCATTTTTTCATCTTTCATCTTTCCGCATTGTTTCATCTTTCATCTTTCCGCATTGTTTCATCTTTCCGCATTGTTTCATCTTTCCGCATTGTTTCATCTTTCCGCATTGTTTCATCTTTCCGCATTGTTTCATCTTTCCGCATTGTTTCATCTTTCCGCATTGTTTCATCTTTCGGCATTGTTTCATCTTTCCGCATTGTTTCATCTTTCCGCATTGTTTCATCTTTCCGCATTGTTTCATCTTTCCGCATTGTTTCATCTTTCCGCATTGTTTCATCTTTCCGCATTGTTTCATCTTTCCGCATTGTTTCATCTTTCCGCATTGTTTCATCTTTCCGCATTGTTTCATCTTTCCGCATTGTTTCATCTTTCCGCATTGTTTCATCTTTCCGCATTGTTTCATCTTTCCGCATTGTTTCATCTTTCCGCATTGTTTCATCTTTCCGCATTGTTTCATCTTTCCGCATTGTTTCATCTTTCCGCATTGTTTCATCTTTCCGCATTGTTTCATCTTTCCGCATTGTTTCATCTTTCATCTTTCCGCATTGTTTCATCTTTCCGCATTGTTTCATCTTTCCGCATTGTTTCATCTTTCATCTTTCCGCATTGTTTCATCTTTCATCTTTCCGCATTCTTTCATCTTTCATCTTTCCGCATTTTTTCACCTTTCATCTTTCCGCATTGTTTCATCTTTCATCTTTCCGCATTGTTTCATCTTTCATCTTTCCGCATTTTTTCATCTTTCATCTTTCCGCATTGTTTCATCTTTCATCTTTCCGCATTCTTTCATCTTTCATCTTTCCGCATTGTTTCATCTTTCATCTTTCCGCATTGTTTCATCTTTCATCTTTCCGCATTGTTTCATCTTTCATCTTTCCGCATTCTTTCATCTTTCATCTTTCCGCATTGTTTCATCTTTCATCTTTCCGCAATGTTTCATCTTTCATCTTTCCGCATTGTTTCATCTTTCATCTTCCGCATTCTTTCATCTTTCATCTTTCCGCATTGTTTCATCTTTCATCTTTCCGCATTTTTTCATCTTTCATCTTTCCGCATTGTTTCATCTTTCATCTTTCCGCATTGTTTCATCTTTCCGCATTGTTTCATCTTTCATCTTTCCGCATTGTTTCATCTTTCATCTTTCCGCATTCTTTCATCTTTCATCTTTCCGCATTGTTTCATCTTTCATCTTTCCGCATTTTTTCATCTTTCATCTTTCCGCATTGTTTCATCTTTCATCTTTCCGCATTTTTTCATCTTTCATCTTTCCGCATTGTTTCATCTTTCCGCATTGTTTCATCTTTCCGCATTGTTTCATCTTTCATCTTTCCGCATTCTTTCATCTTTCATCTTTCCGCATTGTTTCATCTTTCATCTTTCCGCATTGTTTCATCTTTCATCTTTCCGCATTGTTTCATCTTTCATCTTTCCGCATTCTTTCATCTTTCATCTTTCCGCATTGTTTCATCTTTCATCTTTCCTCAATGTTTCATCTTTCATCTTTCCGCATTGTTACATCTTTCATCTTCCGCATTCTTTCATCTTTCATCTTTCCGCATTGTTTCATCTTTCATCTTTCCGCATTTTTTCATCTTTTATCAATCCGCATTGTTTCATCTTTCATCTTTCCGCATTGTTTCATCTTTCCGCATTGTTTCATCTTTCATCTTTCCGCATTCTTTCATCTTTCATCTTTCCGCATTTTTTCACCTTTCATCTTTCCGCATTGTTTCATCTTTCATCTTTCCGCATTGTTTCATCTTTCATCTTTCCGCATTCTTTCATCTTTCATCTTTCCGCATTGTTTCATCTTTCCGCATTGTTTCATCTTTCCGCATTGTTTCATCTTTCCGCATTGTTTCATCTTTCCGCATTGTTTCATCTTTCCGCATTGTTTCATCTTTCCGCATTGTTTCATCTTTCCGCATTGTTTCATCTTTCCGCATTGTTTCATCTTTCCGCATTGTTTCATCTTTCCGCATTGTTTCATCTTTCCGCATTGTTTCATCTTTCCGCATTGTTTCATCTTTCCGCATTGTTTCATCTTTCCGCATTGTTTCATCTTTCCGCATTGTTTCATCTTTCGGCATTGTTTCATCTTTCCGCATTGTTTCATCTTTCCGCATTGTTTCATCTTTCCGTATTGTTTCATCTTTCATCTTCCGCATTCTTTCATCTTTCATCTTTCCGCATTGTTTCATCTTTCATCTTTCCGCATTTTTTCATCTTTCATCTTTCCGCATTGTTTCATCTTTCATCTTTCCGCATTGTTTCATCTTTCATCTTTCCGCATTGTTTCATCTTTCATCTTTCCGCATTGTTTCATCTTTCATCTTTCCGCATTCTTTCATCTTTCATCTTTCCGCATTGTTTCATCTTTCATCTTTCCGCATTGTTTCATCTTTCATCTTTCCGCATTGTTTCATCTTTCATCTTTCCGCATTGTTTCATCTTTCCGCATTGTTTCATCTTTCATCTTCCGCATTCTTTCATCTTTCATCTTTCCGCATTGTTTCATCTTTCATCTTTCCGCATTCTTTCATCTTTCATCTTTCCGCATTGTTTCATCTTTCATCTTTCCGCATTTTTTCATCTTTCATCTTTCCGCATTGTTTCATCTTTCATCTTTCCGCATTGTTTCATCTTTCATCTTTCCGCATTGTTTCATCTTTCATCTTTCCGAATTGTTTCATCTTTCATCTTTCCGCATTGTTTCATCTTTCATCTTTCCGCATTGTTTCATCTTTCATCTTTCCGCATTGTTTCATCTTTCATCTTTCCGCATTGTTTCATCTTTCATCTTTCCGCATTGTTTCATCTTTCATCTTTCCGCATTGTTTCATCTTTCCGCATTGTTTCATCTTTCCGCATTGTTTCATCTTTCCGCATTGTTTCATCTTTCCGCATTGTTTCATCTTTCCGCATTGTTTCATCTTTCGTCTTCCGCATTCTTTCATCTTTCATCTTTCCGCATTGTTTCATCTTTCATCTTTCCGCATTTTTTCATCTTTCATCTTTCCGCATTGTTTCATCTTTCATCTTTCCGCATTTTTTCATCTTTCATCTTTCCGCATTGTTTCATCTTTCATCTTTCCGCATTGTTTCATCTTTCATCTTTCCGCATTGTTTCATCTTTCCGCATTGTTTCATCTTTCATCTTTCGCATTCTTTCATCTTTCATCTTTCCGCATTGTTTCATCTTTCCGCATTGTTTCATCTTTCATCTTCCGCATTCTTTCATCTTTCATCTTTCCGCATTCTTTCATCTTTCATCTTTCCGCATTGTTTCATCTTTCATCTTTCCGCATTGTTTCATCTTTCATCTTTCCGCATTCTTTCATCTTTCATCTTTCCGCATTGTTTCATCTTTCATCTTTCCGCATTTTTTCATCTTTCATCTTTCCGCATTGTATCATCTTTCATCTTTCCGCATTGTTTCATCTTTCATCTTTCCGCATTGTTTCATCTTTCATCTTTCCGCATTGTTTCATCTTTCATCTTTCCGCATTGTTTCATCTTTCATCTTTCCGCATTTTTTCATCTTTCATCTTTCCGCATTGTTTCATCTTTCATCTTTCCGCATTGTTTCATCTTTCCGCATTGTTTCATCTTTCCGCATTGTTTCATCTTTCATCTTCCGCATTCTTTCATCTTTCATCTTTCCGCATTCTTTCATCTTTCATCTTTCCGCATTGTTTCATCTTTCATCTTTCCGCATTGTTTCATCTTTCATCTTTCCGCATTCTTTCATCTTTCATCTTTCCGCATTGTTTCATCTTTCATCTTTCCGCATTTTTTCATCTTTCATCTTTCCGCATTGTATCATCTTTCATCTTTCCGCATTGTTTCATCTTTCATCTTTCCGCATTGTTTCATCTTTCATCTTTCCGCATTGTTTCATCTTTCATCTTTCCGCATTGTTTCATCTTTCATCTTTCCGCATTGTTTCATCTTTCCGCATTGTTTCATCTTTCCGCATTGTTTCATCTTTCCGCATTGTTTCATCTTTCCGCATTGTTTCATCTTTCCGCATTGTTTCATCTTTCCGCATTGTTTCATCTTTCCGCATTGTTTCATCTTTCCGCATTGTTTCATCTTTCCGCATTGTTTCATCTTTCCGCATTGTTTCATCTTTCCGCATTGTTTCATCTTTCATCTTTCCGCATTGTTTCATCATTCATCTTTCCGCATTGTTTCATCTTTCATCTTTCCGCATTGTTTCATCTTTCATCTTTCCGCATTGTTTCATCTTTCATCTTTCCGCATTCTTTCATCTTTCATCTTTCCGCATTGTTTCATCTTTCATCTTTCCGCATTGTTTCATCTTTCATCTTTCCGCATTGTTTCATCTTTCATCTTTCCGCATTCTTTCATCTTTCATCTTTCCGCATTGTTTCATCTTTCATCTTTCCGCATTGTTTCATCTTTCATCTTTCCGCATTGTTTCATCTTTCATCTTCCGCATTCTTTCATCTTTCATCTTTCCGCATTGTTTCATCTTTCATCTTTCCGCATTTTTTCATCTTTTATCAATCCGCATTGTTTCATCTTTCATCTTTCCGCATTGTTTCATCTTTCATCTTTCCGCATTCTTTCATCTTTCATCTTTCCGCATTTTTTCACCTTTCATCTTTCCCCATTGTTTCATCTTTCATCTTTCCGCATTGTTTCATCTTTCATCTTTCCGCATTCTTTCATCTTTCATCTTTCCGCATTGTTTCATCTTTCCGCATTGTTTCATCTTTCCGCATTGTTTCATCTTTCCGCATTGTTTCATCTTTCCGCATTGTTTCATCTTTCCGCATTGTTTCATCTTTCCGCATTGTTTCATCTTTCCGCATTGTTTCATCTTTCCGCATTGTTTCATCTTTCCGCATTGTTTCATCTTTCCGCATTGTTTCATCTTTCCGCATTGTTTCATCTTTCCTCATTGTTTCATCTTTCCGCATTGTTTCATCTTTCCGCATTGTTTCATCTTTCCGCATTGTTTCATCTTTCCGCATTGTTTCATCTTTCCGCATTGTTTCATCTTTCCGCATTGTTTCATCTTTCCGCATTGTTTCATCTTTCCGCATTGTTTCATCTTTCCGCATTGTTTCATCTTTCCGCATTGTTTCATCTTTCCGCATTGTTTCATCTTTCCGCATTGTTTCATCTTTCCGCATTGTTTCATCTTTCATCTTCCGCATTCTTTCATCTTTCATCTTTCCGCATTGTTTCATCTTTCATCTTTCCGCATTGTTTCATCTTTCATCTTTCCGCATTGTTTCATCTTTCATCTTTCCGCATTGTTTCATCTTTCATCTTTCCGCATTTTTTCATCTTTCATCTTTCCGCATTCTTTCATCTTTCATCTTTCCGCATTCTTTCATCTTTCATCTTTCCGCATTGTTTCATCTTTCATCTTTCCGCATTGTTTCATCTTTCATCTTTCCGCATTGTTTCATCTTTCATCTTTCCGCATTGTTTCATCTTTCCGCATTGTTTCATCTTTCCGCATTGTTTCATCATTCATCTTCCGCATTCTTTCATCTTTCATCTTTCCGCATTGTTTCATCTTTCATCTTTCCGCATTGTTTCATCTTTCATCTTTCCGCATTGTTTCATCTTTCATCTTTCCGCATTTTTTCATCTTTCATCTTTCCGCATTGTTTCATCTTTCATCTTTCCGCATTGTTTCATCTTTCATCTTTCCGCATTGTTTCATCTTTCATCTTTCCGAATTGTTTCATCTTTCATCTTTCCGCATTGTTTCATCTTTCATCTTTCCGCATTGTTTCATCTTTCATCTTTCCGCATTGTTTCATCTTTCATCTTTCCGCATTGTTTCATCTTTCATATTTCCGCATTGTTTCATCTTTCATCTTTCCGCATTGTTTCATCTTTCATCTTTCCGCATTCTTTCATCTTTCATCTTTCCGCATTGTTTCATCTTTCATCTTTCCGCATTCTTTCATCTTTCATCTTTCCGCATTGTTTCATCTTTCATCTTTCCGCATTGTTTCATCTTTCATCTTTCCGCATTGTTTCATCTTTCATCTTTCCGCATTGTTTCATCTTTCATCTTTCAGCATTGTTTCATCTTTCCGCATTGTTTCATCTTTCCGCATTGTTTCATCTTTCATCTTCCGCATTCTTTCATCTTTCATCTTTCCGTATTGTTTCATCTTTCATCTTTCCGCATTTTTTCATCTTTCATCTTTCCGCATTGTTTCATCTTTCATTTTTCCGCATTTTTTCATCTTTCATCTTTCCGCATTGTTTCATCTTTCATCTTTCGGCATTGTTTCATCTTTCATCTTTCCGCATTGTTTCATCTTTCCGCATTGTTTCATCTTTCATCTTCCGCATTCTTTCATCTTTCATCTTTCCGCATTGTTTCATCTTTCATCTTCCGCATTCTTTCATCTTTCATCTTTCCGCATTGTTTCATCTTTCATCTTTCCGCATTGTTTCATCTTTCATCTTTCCGCATTGTTTCATCTTTCCGCATTGTTTCATCTTTCATCTTTCCGCATTGTTTCATCTTTCATCTTTCCGCATTGTTTCATCTTTCATCTTTCCGCATTGTTTCATCTTTCATCTTTCCGCATTCTTTCATCTTTCATCTTTCCGCATTGTTTCATCTTTCATCTTCCGCATTCTTTCATCTTTCATCTTTCCGCATTGTTTCATCTTTCATCTTTCCGCATTGTTTCATCTTTCATCTTTCCGCATTGTTTCATCTTTCCGCATTGTTTCATCTTTCATCTTTCCGCATTGTTTCGTCTTTCATCTTTCCGCATTCTTTCATCTTTCATCCTTCCGCATTGTTTCATCTTTCATCTTTCCGCATTGTTTCATCTTTCATCTTTCCGCATTCTTTCATCTTTCGTCTTTCCGCATTTTTTCATCTTTCATCTTTCCGCATTGTTTCATCTTTCATCTTTCCGCATTGTTTCATCTTTCCGCATTGTTTCATCTTTACGCATTGTTTCATCTTTCCGCATTGTTTCATCTTTCCGCATTGTTTCATCTTTCCGCATTGTTTCATCTTTCCGCATTGTTTCATCTTTCCGCATTGTTTCATCTTTCCGCATTGTTTCATCTTTCCGCGTTGTTTCATCTTTCCGCATTGTTTCATCTTTCCGCATTGTTTCATCTTTCCGCATTGTTTCATCTTACATCTTCCGCATTCTTTCATCTTTCATCTTTCCGCATTGTTTCATCTTTCATCTTTCCGCATTTTTTCATCTTTCATCTTTCCGCATTGTTTCATCTTTCATCTTTCCGCATTGTTTCATCTTTCCGCATTGTTTCATCTTTCCGCATTGTTTCATCTTTCATCTTTCCGCATTTTTTCATCTTTCATCTTTCCGCATTGTTTCATCTTTCATCTTTCCGCATTGTTTCATCTTTCCGCATTGTTTCATCTTTCCGCATTGTTTCATCTTTCCGCATTGTTTCATCTTTCCGCATTGTTTCATCTTTCCGCATTGTTTCATCTTTCCGCATTGTTTCATCTTTCGGCATTGTTTCATCTTTCCGCATTGTTTCATCTTTCCGCATTGTTTCATCTTTCCGCATTGTTTCATCTTTCCGCATTGTTTCATCTTTCCGCATTGTTTCATCTTTCCGCATTGTTTCATCTTTCCGCATTGTTTCATCTTTCCGCATTGTTTCATCTTTCCGCATTGTTTCATCTTTCCGCATTGTTTCATCTTTCCGCATTGTTTCATCTTTCCGCATTGTTTCATCTTTCCGCATTGTTTCATCTTTCCGCATTGTTTCATCTTTCCGCATTGTTTCATCTTTCCGCATTGTTTCATCTTTCCGCATTGTTTCATCTTTCCGCATTGTTTCATCTTTCCGCATTGTTTCATCTTTCATCTTTCCGCATTGTTTCATCTTTCCGCATTGTTTCATCTTTCCGCATTGTTTCATCTTTCCGCATTGTTTCATCTTTCATCTTTCCGCATTGTTTCATCTTTCATCTTTCCGCATTCTTTCATCTTTCATCTTTCCGCATTTTTTCACCTTTCATCTTTCCGCATTGTTTCATCTTTCATCTTTCCGCATTGTTTCATCTTTCATCTTTCCGCATTTTTTCATCTTTCATCTTTCCGCATTGTTTCATCTTTCATCTTTCCGCATTCTTTCATCTTTCATCTTTCCGCATTGTTTCATCTTTCATCTTTCCGCATTGTTTCATCTTTCATCTTTCCGCATTGTTTCATCTTTCATCTTTCCGCATTCTTTCATCTTTCATCTTTCCGCATTGTTTCATCTTTCATCTTTCCGCAATGTTTCATCTTTCATCTTTCCGCATTGTTTCATCTTTCATCTTCCGCATTCTTTCATCTTTCATCTTTCCGCATTGTTTCATCTTTCATCTTTCCGCATTTTTTCATCTTTCATCTTTCCGCATTGTTTCATCTTTCATCTTTCCGCATTGTTTCATCTTTCCGCATTGTTTCATCTTTCATCTTTCCGCATTGTTTCATCTTTCATCTTTCCGCATTCTTTCATCTTTCATCTTTCCGCATTGTTTCATCTTTCATCTTTCCGCATTTTTTCATCTTTCATCTTTCCGCATTGTTTCATCTTTCATCTTTCCGCATTTTTTCATCTTTCATCTTTCCGCATTGTTTCATCTTTCCGCATTGTTTCATCTTTCCGCATTGTTTCATCTTTCATCTTTCCGCATTCTTTCATCTTTCATCTTTCCGCATTGTTTCATCTTTCATCTTTCCGCATTGTTTCATCTTTCATCTTTCCGCATTGTTTCATCTTTCATCTTTCCGCATTCTTTCATCTTTCATCTTTCCGCATTGTTTCATCTTTCATCTTTCCTCAATGTTTCATCTTTCATCTTTCCGCATTGTTACATCTTTCATCTTCCGCATTCTTTCATCTTTCATCTTTCCGCATTGTTTCATCTTTCATCTTTCCGCATTTTTTCATCTTTTATCAATCCGCATTGTTTCATCTTTCATCTTTCCGCATTGTTTCATCTTTCCGCATTGTTTCATCTTTCATCTTTCCGCATTCTTTCATCTTTCATCTTTCCGCATTTTTTCACCTTTCATCTTTCCGCATTGTTTCATCTTTCATCTTTCCGCATTGTTTCATCTTTCATCTTTCCGCATTCTTTCATCTTTCATCTTTCCGCATTGTTTCATCTTTCCGCATTGTTTCATCTTTCCGCATTGTTTCATCTTTCCGCATTGTTTCATCTTTCCGCATTGTTTCATCTTTCCGCATTGTTTCATCTTTCCGCATTGTTTCATCTTTCCGCATTGTTTCATCTTTCCGCATTGTTTCATCTTTCCGCATTGTTTCATCTTTCCGCATTGTTTCATCTTTCCGCATTGTTTCATCTTTCCGCATTGTTTCATCTTTCCGCATTGTTTCATCTTTCCGCATTGTTTCATCTTTCCGCATTGTTTCATCTTTCGGCATTGTTTCATCTTTCCGCATTGTTTCATCTTTCCGCATTGTTTCATCTTTCCGTATTGTTTCATCTTTCATCTTCCGCATTCTTTCATCTTTCATCTTTCCGCATTGTTTCATCTTTCATCTTTCCGCATTTTTTCATCTTTCATCTTTCCGCATTGTTTCATCTTTCATCTTTCCGCATTGTTTCATCTTTCATCTTTCCGCATTGTTTCATCTTTCATCTTTCCGCATTGTTTCATCTTTCATCTTTCCGCATTCTTTCATCTTTCATCTTTCCGCATTGTTTCATCTTTCATCTTTCCGCATTGTTTCATCTTTCATCTTTCCGCATTGTTTCATCTTTCATCTTTCCGCATTGTTTCATCTTTCCGCATTGTTTCATCTTTCATCTTCCGCATTCTTTCATCTTTCATCTTTCCGCATTGTTTCATCTTTCATCTTTCCGCATTCTTTCATCTTTCATCTTTCCGCATTGTTTCATCTTTCATCTTTCCGCATTTTTTCATCTTTCATCTTTCCGCATTGTTTCATCTTTCATCTTTCCGCATTGTTTCATCTTTCATCTTTCCGCATTGTTTCATCTTTCATCTTTCCGAATTGTTTCATCTTTCATCTTTCCGCATTGTTTCATCTTTCATCTTTCCGCATTGTTTCATCTTTCATCTTTCCGCATTGTTTCATCTTTCATCTTTCCGCATTGTTTCATCTTTCATCTTTCCGCATTGTTTCATCTTTCATCTTTCCGCATTGTTTCATCTTTCCGCATTGTTTCATCTTTCCGCATTGTTTCATCTTTCCGCATTGTTTCATCTTTCCGCATTGTTTCATCTTTCCGCATTGTTTCATCTTTCGTCTTCCGCATTCTTTCATCTTTCATCTTTCCGCATTGTTTCATCTTTCATCTTTCCGCATTTTTTCATCTTTCATCTTTCCGCATTGTTTCATCTTTCATCTTTCCGCATTTTTTCATCTTTCATCTTTCCGCATTGTTTCATCTTTCATCTTTCCGCATTGTTTCATCTTTCATCTTTCCGCATTGTTTCATCTTTCCGCATTGTTTCATCTTTCATCTTTCGCATTCTTTCATCTTTCATCTTTCCGCATTGTTTCATCTTTCCGCATTGTTTCATCTTTCATCTTCCGCATTCTTTCATCTTTCATCTTTCCGCATTCTTTCATCTTTCATCTTTCCGCATTGTTTCATCTTTCATCTTTCCGCATTGTTTCATCTTTCATCTTTCCGCATTCTTTCATCTTTCATCTTTCCGCATTGTTTCATCTTTCATCTTTCCGCATTTTTTCATCTTTCATCTTTCCGCATTGTATCATCTTTCATCTTTCCGCATTGTTTCATCTTTCATCTTTCCGCATTGTTTCATCTTTCATCTTTCCGCATTGTTTCATCTTTCATCTTTCCGCATTGTTTCATCTTTCATCTTTCCGCATTTTTTCATCTTTCATCTTTCCGCATTGTTTCATCTTTCATCTTTCCGCATTGTTTCATCTTTCCGCATTGTTTCATCTTTCCGCATTGTTTCATCTTTCATCTTCCGCATTCTTTCATCTTTCATCTTTCCGCATTCTTTCATCTTTCATCTTTCCGCATTGTTTCATCTTTCATCTTTCCGCATTGTTTCATCTTTCATCTTTCCGCATTCTTTCATCTTTCATCTTTCCGCATTGTTTCATCTTTCATCTTTCCGCATTTTTTCATCTTTCATCTTTCCGCATTGTATCATCTTTCATCTTTCCGCATTGTTTCATCTTTCATCTTTCCGCATTGTTTCATCTTTCATCTTTCCGCATTGTTTCATCTTTCATCTTTCCGCATTGTTTCATCTTTCATCTTTCCGCATTGTTTCATCTTTCCGCATTGTTTCATCTTTCCGCATTGTTTCATCTTTCCGCATTGTTTCATCTTTCCGCATTGTTTCATCTTTCCGCATTGTTTCATCTTTCCGCATTGTTTCATCTTTCCGCATTGTTTCATCTTTCCGCATTGTTTCATCTTTCCGCATTGTTTCATCTTTCCGCATTGTTTCATCTTTCCGCATTGTTTCATCTTTCATCTTTCCGCATTGTTTCATCATTCATCTTTCCGCATTGTTTCATCTTTCATCTTTCCGCATTGTTTCATCTTTCATCTTTCCGCATTGTTTCATCTTTCATCTTTCCGCATTCTTTCATCTTTCATCTTTCCGCATTGTTTCATCTTTCATCTTTCCGCATTGTTTCATCTTTCATCTTTCCGCATTGTTTCATCTTTCATCTTTCCGCATTCTTTCATCTTTCATCTTTCCGCATTGTTTCATCTTTCATCTTTCCGCATTGTTTCATCTTTCATCTTTCCGCATTGTTTCATCTTTCATCTTCCGCATTCTTTCATCTTTCATCTTTCCGCATTGTTTCATCTTTCATCTTTCCGCATTTTTTCATCTTTTATCAATCCGCATTGTTTCATCTTTCATCTTTCCGCATTGTTTCATCTTTCATCTTTCCGCATTCTTTCATCTTTCATCTTTCCGCATTTTTTCACCTTTCATCTTTCCCCATTGTTTCATCTTTCATCTTTCCGCATTGTTTCATCTTTCATCTTTCCGCATTCTTTCATCTTTCATCTTTCCGCATTGTTTCATCTTTCCGCATTGTTTCATCTTTCCGCATTGTTTCATCTTTCCGCATTGTTTCATCTTTCCGCATTGTTTCATCTTTCCGCATTGTTTCATCTTTCCGCATTGTTTCATCTTTCCGCATTGTTTCATCTTTCCGCATTGTTTCATCTTTCCGCATTGTTTCATCTTTCCGCATTGTTTCATCTTTCCGCATTGTTTCATCTTTCCTCATTGTTTCATCTTTCCGCATTGTTTCATCTTTCCGCATTGTTTCATCTTTCCGCATTGTTTCATCTTTCCGCATTGTTTCATCTTTCCGCATTGTTTCATCTTTCCGCATTGTTTCATCTTTCCGCATTGTTTCATCTTTCCGCATTGTTTCATCTTTCCGCATTGTTTCATCTTTCCGCATTGTTTCATCTTTCCGCATTGTTTCATCTTTCCGCATTGTTTCATCTTTCCGCATTGTTTCATCTTTCATCTTCCGCATTCTTTCATCTTTCATCTTTCCGCATTGTTTCATCTTTCATCTTTCCGCATTGTTTCATCTTTCATCTTTCCGCATTGTTTCATCTTTCATCTTTCCGCATTGTTTCATCTTTCATCTTTCCGCATTTTTTCATCTTTCATCTTTCCGCATTCTTTCATCTTTCATCTTTCCGCATTCTTTCATCTTTCATCTTTCCGCATTGTTTCATCTTTCATCTTTCCGCATTGTTTCATCTTTCATCTTTCCGCATTGTTTCATCTTTCATCTTTCCGCATTGTTTCATCTTTCCGCATTGTTTCATCTTTCCGCATTGTTTCATCATTCATCTTCCGCATTCTTTCATCTTTCATCTTTCCGCATTGTTTCATCTTTCATCTTTCCGCATTGTTTCATCTTTCATCTTTCCGCATTGTTTCATCTTTCATCTTTCCGCATTTTTTCATCTTTCATCTTTCCGCATTGTTTCATCTTTCATCTTTCCGCATTGTTTCATCTTTCATCTTTCCGCATTGTTTCATCTTTCATCTTTCCGAATTGTTTCATCTTTCATCTTTCCGCATTGTTTCATCTTTCATCTTTCCGCATTGTTTCATCTTTCCGCATTGTTTCATCTTTCGTCTTCCGCATTCTTTCATCTTTCATCTTTCCGCATTGTTTCATCTTTCATCTTTCCGCATTTTTTCATCTTTCATCTTTCCGCATTGTTTCATCTTTCATCTTTCCGCATTTTTTCATCTTTCATCTTTCCGCATTGTTTCATCTTTCATCTTTCCGCATTGTTTCATCTTTCATCTTTCCGCATTGTTTCATCTTTCATCTTTCCGCATTGTTTCATCTTTCATCTTTCCGCATTCTTTCATCTTTCATCTTTCCGCATTGTTTCATCTTTCATCTTTCCGCATTGTTTCATCTTTCATCTTTCCGCATTGTTTCATCTTTCATCTTTCCGCATTGTTTCATCTTTCCGCATTGTTTCATCTTTCATCTTCCGCATTCTTTCATCTTTCATCTTTCCGCATTGTTTCATCTTTCATCTTTCCGCATTCTTTCATCTTTCATCTTTCCGCATTGTTTCATCTTTCATCTTTCCGCATTTTTTCATCTTTCATCTTTCCGCATTGTTTCATCTTTCATCTTTCCGCATTGTTTCATCTTTCATCTTTCCGCATTGTTTCATCTTTCATCTTTCCGAATTGTTTCATCTTTCATCTTTCCGCATTGTTTCATCTTTCATCTTTCCGCATTGTTTCATCTTTCATCTTTCCGCATTGTTTCATCTTTCATCTTTCCGCATTGTTTCATCTTTCATCTTTCCGCATTGTTTCATCTTTCATCTTTCCGCATTGTTTCATCTTTCCGCATTGTTTCATCTTTCCGCATTGTTTCATCTTTCCGCATTGTTTCATCTTTCCGCATTGTTTCATCTTTCCGCATTGTTTCATCTTTCCGCATTGTTTCATCTTTCCGCATTGTTTCATCTTTCCGCATTGTTTCATCTTTCGTCTTCCGCATTCTTTCATCTTTCATCTTTCCGCATTGTTTCATCTTTCATCTTTCCGCATTTTTTCATCTTTCATCTTTCCGCATTGTTTCATCTTTCATCTTTCCGCATTTTTTCATCTTTCATCTTTCCGCATTGTTTCATCTTTCATCTTTCCGCATTGTTTCATCTTTCATCTTTCCGCATTGTTTCATCTTTCCGCATTGTTTCATCTTTCATCTTTCGCATTCTTTCATCTTTCATCTTTCCGCATTGTTTCATCTTTCCGCATTGTTTCATCTTTCATCTTCCGCATTCTTTCATCTTTCATCTTTCCGCATTCTTTCATCTTTCATCTTTCCGCATTGTTTCATCTTTCATCTTTCCGCATTGTTTCATCTTTCATCTTTCCGCATTCTTTCATCTTTCATCTTTCCGCATTGTTTCATCTTTCATCTTTCCGCATTTTTTCATCTTTCATCTTTCCGCATTGTATCATCTTTCATCTTTCCGCATTGTTTCATCTTTCATCTTTCCGCATTGTTTCATCTTTCATCTTTCCGCATTGTTTCATCTTTCATCTTTCCGCATTGTTTCATCTTTCATCTTTCCGCATTTTTTCATCTTTCATCTTTCCGCATTGTTTCATCTTTCATCTTTCCGCATTGTTTCATCTTTCCGCATTGTTTCATCTTTCCGCATTGTTTCATCTTTCATCTTCCGCATTCTTTCATCTTTCATCTTTCCGCATTCTTTCATCTTTCATCTTTCCGCATTGTTTCATCTTTCATCTTTCCGCATTGTTTCATCTTTCATCTTTCCGCATTCTTTCATCTTTCATCTTTCCGCATTGTTTCATCTTTCATCTTTCCGCATTTTTTCATCTTTCATCTTTCCGCATTGTATCATCTTTCATCTTTCCGCATTGTTTCATCTTTCATCTTTCCGCATTGTTTCATCTTTCATCTTTCCGCATTGTTTCATCTTTCATCTTTCCGCATTGTTTCATCTTTCATCTTTCCGCATTGTTTCATCTTTCCGCATTGTTTCATCTTTCCGCATTGTTTCATCTTTCCGCATTGTTTCATCTTTCCGCATTGTTTCATCTTTCCGCATTGTTTCATCTTTCCGCATTGTTTCATCTTTCCGCATTGTTTCATCTTTCCGCATTGTTTCATCTTTCATCTTTCCGCATTGTTTCATCATTCATCTTTCCGCATTGTTTCATCTTTCATCTTTCCGCATTGTTTCATCTTTCATCTTTCCGCATTGTTTCATCTTTCATCTTTCCGCATTCTTTCATCTTTCATCTTTCCGCATTGTTTCATCTTTCATCTTTCCGCATTGTTTCATCTTTCATCTTTCCGCATTGTTTCATCTTTCATCTTTCCGCATTCTTTCATCTTTCATCTTTCCGCATTGTTTCATCTTTCATCTTTCCGCATTGTTTCATCTTTCATCTTTCCGCATTGTTTCATCTTTCATCTTCCGCATTCTTTCATCTTTCATCTTTCCGCATTGTTTCATCTTTCATCTTTCCGCATTTTTTCATCTTTTATCAATCCGCATTGTTTCATCTTTCATCTTTCCGCGTTGTTTCATCTTTCATCTTTCCGCATTCTTTCATCTTTCATCTTTCCGCATTTTTTCACCTTTCATCTTTCCCCATTGTTTCATCTTTCATCTTTCCGCATTGTTTCATCTTTCATCTTTCCGCATTCTTTCATCTTTCATCTTTCCGCATTGTTTCATCTTTCCGCATTGTTTCATCTTTCCGCATTGTTTCATCTTTCCGCATTGTTTCATCTTTCCGCATTGTTTCATCTTTCCGCATTGTTTCATCTTTCCGCATTGTTTCATCTTTCCGCATTGTTTCATCTTTCCGCATTGTTTCATCTTTCCGCATTGTTTCATCTTTCCGCATTGTTTCATCTTTCCGCATTGTTTCATCTTTCCTCATTGTTTCATCTTTCCGCATTGTTTCATCTTTCCGCATTGTTTCATCTTTCCGCATTGTTTCATCTTTCCGCATTGTTTCATCTTTCCGCATTGTTTCATCTTTCCGCATTGTTTCATCTTTCCGCATTGTTTCATCTTTCCGCATTGTTTCATCTTTCCGCATTGTTTCATCTTTCCGCATTGTTTCATCTTTCCGCATTGTTTCATCTTTCCGCATTGTTTCATCTTTCCGCATTGTTTCATCTTTCCGCATTGTTTCATCTTTCATCTTCCGCATTCTTTCATCTTTCATCTTTCCGCATTGTTTCATCTTTCATCTTTCCGCATTGTTTCATCTTTCATCTTTCCGCATTGTTTCATCTTTCATCTTTCCGCATTGTTTCATCTTTCATCTTTCCGCATTTTTTCATCTTTCATCTTTCCGCATTCTTTCATCTTTCATCTTTCCGCATTCTTTCATCTTTCATCTTTCCGCATTGTTTCATCTTTCATCTTTCCGCATTGTTTCATCTTTCATCTTTCCGCATTGTTTCATCTTTCATCTTTCCGCATTGTTTCATCTTTCCGCATTGTTTCATCTTTCCGCATTGTTTCATCATTCATCTTCCGCATTCTTTCATCTTTCATCTTTCCGCATTGTTTCATCTTTCATCTTTCCGCATTGTTTCATCTTTCATCTTTCCGCATTGTTTCATCTTTCATCTTTCCGCATTTTTTCATCTTTCATCTTTCCGCATTGTTTCATCTTTCATCTTTCCGCATTGTTTCATCTTTCATCTTTCCGCATTGTTTCATCTTTCATCTTTCCGAATTGTTTCATCTTTCATCTTTCCGCATTGTTTCATCTTTCATCTTTCCGCATTGTTTCATCTTTCCGCATTGTTTCATCTTTCGTCTTCCGCATTCTTTCATCTTTCATCTTTCCGCATTGTTTCATCTTTCATCTTTCCGCATTTTTTCATCTTTCATCTTTCCGCATTGTTTCATCTTTCATCTTTCCGCATTTTTTCATCTTTCATCTTTCCGCATTGTTTCATCTTTCATCTTTCCGCATTGTTTCATCTTTCATCTTTCCGCATTGTTTCATCTTTCCGCATTGTTTCATCTTTCCGCATTGTTTCATCTTTCATCTTTCCGCATTGTTTCATCTTTCATCTTTCCGCATTGTTTCATCTTTCATCTTTCCGCATTGTTTCATCTTTCAGCTTTCCGCATTGTTTCATCTTTCATCTTTCCGCATTGTTTCATCTTTCATCTTTCCGCATTTTTTCATCTTTCATCTTTCCGCATTGTTTCATCTTTCATCTTTCCGCATTGTTTCATCTTTGTGCATTGTTTCATCTTTCCGCATTGTTTCATCTTTCCGCATTGTTTCATCTTTCCGCATTGTTTCATCTTTCCGCATTGTTTCATCTTTCCGCATTGTTTCATCTTTCCGCATTGTTTCATCCTTCCGCATTGTTTCATCTTTCATCTTTCCGCATTGTTTCATCTTTCATCTTTCCGCATTGTTTCATCTTTCATCTTTCCGCATTGTTTCATCTTTCATCTTTCCGCATTGTTTCATCTTCCATCTTTCCGCATTGTTTCATCTTTCATCTTTCCGCATTCTTTCATCTTTCATCTTTCCGCATTGTTTCATCTTTCATCTTTCCGCATTTTTTCATCTTTCATCTTTCCGCATTGTTTCATCTTTCATCTTTCCGCATTGTTTCATCTTTCATCTTTCCGCATTGTTTCATCTTTCATCTTTCCGAATTGTTTCATCTTTCATCTTTCCGCATTGTTTCATCTTTCATCTTTCCGCATTGTTTCATCTTTCATCTTTCCGCATTGTTTCATCTTTCATCTTTCCGCATTGTTTCATCTTTCATCTTTCCGCATTGTTTCATCTTTCATCTTTCCGCATTGTTTCATCTTTCATCTTTCCGCATTGTTTCATCTTTCATCTTTCCGCATTTTTTCATCTTTCATCTTTCCGCATTGTTTCATCTTTCATCTTTCCGCATTGTTTCATCTTTCATCTTTCCGCATTGTTTCATCTTTCATCTTTCCGCATTGTTTCATCTTTCATCTTTCCGCATTCTTTCATCTTTCATCTTTCCGCATTGTTTCATCTTTCATCTTTCCGCATTGTTTCATCTTTCATCTTTCCGCATTGTTTCATCTTTCATCTTTCCGCATTGTTTCATCTTTCATCTTTCCGCATTGTTTCATCTTTCCGCATTGTTTCATCTTTCATCTTCCGCATTCTTTCATCTTTCATCTTTCCGCATTGTTTCATCTTTCATCTTTCCGCATTCTTTCATCTTTCATCTTTCCGCATTCTTTCATCTTTCATCTTTCCGCATTGTTTCATCTTTCATCTTTCCGCATTCTTTCATCTTTCATCTTTCCGCATTGTTTCATCTTTCATCTTTCCGCATTGTTTCATCTTTCAACTTTCCGCATTGTTTCATCTTTCATCTTTCCGCATTGTTTCATCTTTCATCTTTCCGCATTGTTTCATCTTTCCGCATTGTTTCATCTTTCATCTTCCGCATTCTTTCATCTTTCATCTTTCCGCATTGTTTCATCTTTCATCTTCCGCATTCTTTCATCTTTCATCTTTCCGCATTGTTTCATCTTTCATCTTTCCGCATTTTTTCATCTTTCATCTTTCCGCATTGTTTCATCTTTCATCTTTCCGCATTGTTTCATCTTTCATCTTTCCGCATTGTTTCATCTTTCATCTTTCCGCATTGTTTCATCTTTCATCTTTCCGCATTCTTTCATCTTTCATCTTTCCGCATTGTTTCATCTTTCATCTTTCCGCATTGTTTCATCTTTCATCTTTCCGCATTGTTTCATCTTTCATCTTTCCGCATTGTTTCATCTTTCATCTTTCCGCATTGTTTCATCTTTCCGCATTGTTTCATCTTTCATCTTCCGCATTCTTTCATCTTTCATCTTTCCGCATTGTTTCATCTTTCATCTTTCCGCATTGTTTCATCTTTCATCTTTCCGCATTGTTTCATCTTTCATCTTTCCGCATTGTTTCATCTTTCCGCATTGTTTCATCTTTCATCTTCCGCATTCTTTCATCTTTCATCTTTCCGCATTGTTTCATCTTTCATCTTTCCGCATTCTTTCATCTTTCATCTTTCCGCATTCTTTCATCTTTCATCTTTCCGCATTGTTTCATCTTTCATCTTTCCGCATTCTTTCATCTTTCATCTTTCCGCATTGTTTCATCTTTCATCTTTCCGCATTGTTTCATCTTTCAACTTTCCGCATTGTTTCATCTTTCATCTTTCCGCATTGTTTCATCTTTCATCTTTCCGCATTGTTTCATCTTTCCGCATTGTTTCATCTTTCATCTTCCGCATTCTTTCATCTTTCATCTTTCCGCATTGTTTCATCTTTCATCTTCCGCATTCTTTCATCTTTCATCTTTCCGCATTGTTTCATCTTTCATCTTTCCGCATTTTTTCATCTTTCATCTTTCCGCATTGTTTCATCTTTCATCTTTCCGCATTGTTTCATCTTTCATCTTTCCGCATTGTTTCATCTTTCATCTTTCCGCATTGTTTCATCTTTCATCTTTCCGCATTCTTTCATCTTTCATCTTTCCGCATTGTTTCATCTTTCATCTTTCCGCATTGTTTCATCTTTCATCTTTCCGCATTGTTTCATCTTTCATCTTTCCGCATTGTTTCATCTTTCATCTTTCCGCATTGTTTCATCTTTCCGCATTGTTTCATCTTTCATCTTCCGCATTCTTTCATCTTTCATCTTTCCGCATTGTTTCATCTTTCATCTTTCCGCATTGTTTCATCTTTCATCTTTCCGCATTCTTTCATCTTTCATCTTTCCGCATTGTTTCATCTTTCATCTTTCCGCATTCTTTCATCTTTCATCTTTCCGCATTGTTTCATCTTTCATCTTTCCGCATTGTTTCATCTTTCATCTTTCCGCATTGTTTCATCTTTCATCTTTCCGCATTGTTTCATCTTTCATCTTTCCGCATTGTTTCATCTTTCATCTTTCCGCATTGTTTCATCTTTCATCTTTCCGCATTGTTTCATCTTTCATCTTTCCGCATTGTTTCATCTTTCATCTTTCCGCATTTTTTCATCTTTCATCTTTCCGCATTGTTTCATCTTTCATCTTTCCGCATTGTTTCATCTTTCCGCATTGTTTCATCTTTCCGCATTGTTTCATCTTTCCGCATTGTTTCATCTTTCATCTTTCCGCATTGTTTCATCTTTCATCTTTCCGCATTTTTTCATCTTTCATCTTTCCGCATTGTTTCATCTTTCATCTTTCCGCATTGTTTCATCTTTCCGCATTGTTTCATCTTTCCGCATTGTTTCATCTTTCATCTTTCCGCATTGTTTCATCATTCATCTTTCCGCATTGTTTCATCTTTCATCTTTCCGCATTGTTTCATCTTTCATCTTTCCGCATTGTTTCATCTTTCATCTTTCCGCATTCTTTCATCTTTCATCTTTCCGCATTGTTTCATCTTTCATCTTTCCGCATTGTTTCATCTTTCATCTTTCCGCATTGTTTCATCTTTCATCTTTCCGCATTGTTTCATCTTTCATCTTTCCGCATTGTTTCATCTTTCATCTTTCCGCATTGTTTCATCTTTCATCTTTCCGCAATGTTTCATCTTTCATCTTTCCGCATTGTTTCATCTTTCATCTTTCCGCATCGTTTCATCTTTCATCTTTCCGCATTCTTTCATCTTTCATCTTTCCGCATTTTTTCACCTTTCATCTTTCCGCATTGTTTCATCTTTCATCTTTCCGCATTGTTTCATCTTTCATCTTTCCGCATTCTTTCATCTTTCATCTTTCCGCATTGTTTCATCTTTCCGAATTGTTTCATCTTTCCGCATTGTTTCATCTTTCCGCATTGTTTCATCTTTCCGCATTGTTTCATCTTTCCGCATTGTTTCATCTTTCCGCATTGTTTCATCTTTCCGCATTGATTCATCTTTCCTAATTGTTCCATCTTTCCGCATTGTTTCATCTTTCCGCATTGTTTCATCTTTCCGCATTGTTTCATCTTTCATCTTTCCGCATTGTTTCATCTTTCATCTTTCCGCATTGTTTCATCTTTCATCTTTCCGCATTGTTTCATCTTTCATCTTTCCGCATTGTTTCATCTTTCATCTTTCCGCATTGTTTCATCTTTCATCTTTCCGCATTTTTTCATCTTTCATCTTTCCGCATTGTTTTATCTTTCCGCATTGTTTCATCTTTCCGCATTGTTTCATCTTTCCGCATTGTTTCATCTTTCCGCATTGTTTCATCTTTCCGCATTGTTTCATCTTTCATCTTTCCGCATTGTTTCATCTTTCATCTTTCCGCATTGTTTCATCATTCATCTTTCCGCATTGTTTCATCTTTCATCTTTCCGCATTGTTTCATCTTTCCGCATTGTTTCATCTTTCCGCATTGTTTCATCTTTCCGCATTGTTTCATCTTTCATCTTTCCGCATTGTTTCATCTTTCATCTTTCCGCATTTTTTCATCTTTCATCTTTCCGCATTGTTTCATCTTTCATCTTTCCGCATTGTTTCATCTTTCATCTTTCCGCATTCTTTCATCTTTCATCTTTCCGCATTGTTTCATCTTTCATCTTTCCGCAATGTTTCATCTTTCATCTTTCCGCATTGTTTCATCTTTCATCTTCCGCATTCTTTCATCTTTCATCTTTCCGCATTGTTTCATCTTTCATCTTTCCGCATTTTTTCATCTTTCATCTTTCCGCATTGTTTCATCTTTCATCTTTCCGCATTGTTTCATCTTTCCGCATTGTTTCATCTTTCCGCATTGTTTCATCTTTCATCTTTCCGCATTGTTTCATCTTTCATCTTTCCGCATTCTTTCATCTTTCCGCATTTTTTCACCTTTCATCTTTCCGCATTGTTTCATCTTTCATCTTTCCGCATTGTTTCATCTTTCATCTTTCCGCATTCTTTCATCTTTCATCTTTCCGCATTGTTTCATCTTTCCGAATTGTTTCATCTTTCCGCATTGTTTCATCTTTCCGCATTGTTTCATCTTTCCGCATTGTTTCATCTTTCCGCATTGTTTCATCTTTCCGCATTGTTTCATCTTTCCGCATTGTTTCATCTTTCCGAATTGTTGCATCTTTCCGCATTGTTTCATCTTTCCGCATTGTTTCATCTTTCCGCATTGTTTCATCTTTCATCTTTCCGCATTGTTTCATCTTTCATCTTTCCGCATTGTTTCATCTTTCATCTTTCCGCATTGTTTCATCTTTCATCTTTCCGCATTGTTTCATCTTTCATCTTTCCGCATTGTTTCATCTTTCATCTTTCCGCATTTTTTCATCTTTCATCTTTCCGCATTGTTTCATCTTTCATCTTTCCGCATTGTTTCATCTTTCATCTTTCCGCATTGTTTCATCTTTCATCTTTCCGCATTGTTTCATCTTTCATCTTTCCGCATTGTTTCATCTTTCATCTTTCCGCATTTTTTCATCTTTCATCTTTCCGCATTGTTTCATCTTTCCGCATTGTTTCATCTTTCCGCATTGTTTCATCTTTCCGAATTGTTTCATCTTTCCGCATTGTTTCATCTTTCCGCATTGTTTCATCTTTCATCTTTCCGCATTATTTCATCTTTCATCTTTCCGCATTGTTTCATCTTTCATCTTTCCGCATTGTTTCATCTTTCATCTTTCCGCATTGTTTCATCTTTCATCTTTCCGCATTGTTTCATCTTTCCGCATTGTTTCATCTTTCATCTTCCGCATTCTTTCATCTTTCATCTTTCCGCATTGTTTCATCTTTCATCTTTCCGCATTGTTTCATCTTTCATCTTTCCGCATTGTTTCATCTTTCATCTTTCCGCATTTTTTCATCTTTCATCTTTCCGCATTGTTTCATCTTTCATCTTTCCGCATTGTTTCATCTTTCATCTTTCCGCATTGTTTCATCTTTCATCTTTCCGAATTGTTTCATCTTTCATCTTTCCGCATTGTTTCATCTTTCATCTTTCCGCATTGTTTCATCTTTCATCTTTCCGCATTGTTTCATCTTTCATCTTTCCGCATTGTTTCATCTTTCATCTTTCCGCATTGTTTCATCTTTCATATTTCCGCATTCTTTCATCTTTCATCTTTCCGCATTGTTTCATCTTTCATCTTTCCGCATTGTTTCATCTTTCATCTTCCGCATTCTTTCATCTTTCATCTTTCCGCATTGTTTCATCTTTCATCTTTCCGCATTTTTTCATCTTTCATCTTTCCGCATTGTTTCATCTTTCATCTTTCCGCATTGTTTCATCTTTCATCTTTCCGCATTGTTTCATCTTTCCGCATTGTTTCATCTTTCATCTTTCCGCATTGTTTCGACTTTCATCTTTCCGCATTGTTTCATCTTTCAACTTTCCGCATTGTTTCATCTTTCATCTTTCCGCATTGTTTCATCTTTCATCTTTCCGCATTTTTTCATCTTTCATCTTTCCGCATTGTTTCATCTTTCATCTTTCCGCATTGTTTCATCTTTCCGCATTGTTTCATCTTTCCGCATTGTTTCATCTTTCCGCATTGTTTCATCTTTCCGCATTGTTTCATCTTTCCGCATTGTTTCATCTTTCCGCATTGTTTCATCTTTCCGCATTGTTTCATCTTTCCGCATTGTTTCATCTTTCCGCATTGTTTCATCTTTCCGCATTGTTTCATCTTTCCGCATTGTTTCATCTTTCCGCATTGTTTCATCTTTCCGCATTGTTTCATCTTTCCGCATTGTTTCATCTTTCCGCATTGTTTCATCTTTCATCTTTCCGCATTGTTTCGACTTTCATCTTTCCGCATTGTTTCATCTTTCAACTTTCCG
This sequence comes from Gastracanthus pulcherrimus, assembly GCA_949152435.1. Lineage (NCBI taxonomy): Eukaryota > Metazoa > Arthropoda > Insecta > Hymenoptera > Pteromalidae > Gastracanthus > Gastracanthus pulcherrimus. Next base: position 66,688 of record CASCKD010000027.1, on the reverse strand, counting down.
CATTGTTTCATCTTTCATCTTTCCGCATTGTTTCATCTTTCATCTTTCCGCATTTTTTCATCTTTCATCTTTCCGCATTGTTTCATCTTTCATCTTTCCGCATTGTTTCATCTTTCCGCATTGTTTCATCTTTCCGCATTGTTTCATCTTTCCGCATTGTTTCATCTTTCCGCATTGTTTCATCTTTCCGCATTGTTTCATCTTTCCGCATTGTTTCATCTTTCCGCATTGTTTCATCTTTCCGCATTGTTTCATCTTTCCGCATTGTTTCATCTTTCCGCATTGTTTCATCTTTCCGCATTGTTTCATCTTTCCGCATTGTTTCATCTTTCCGCATAGTTTCATCTTTCCGCATTGTTTCATCTTTCCGCATTGTTTCATCTTTCCGCATTGTTTCATCTTTCATCTTTCCGCATTGTTTCATCTTTCATCTTTCCGCATTGTTTCATCTTTCATCTTTCCGCATTGTTTCATCTTTCATCTTTCCGCATTGTTTCATCTTTCATCTTTCCGCATCTTTCATCTTTCATCTTTCCGCATTGTTTCATCTTTCATCTTTCCGCATTGTTTCATCTTTCATCTTTCCGCATTGTTTCATCTTTCATCTTTCCGCATTTTTTCATCTTTCATCTTTCCGCATTGTTTCATCTTTCATCTTTCCGCATTGTTTCATCTTTCATCTTTCCGCATTGTTTCATCTTTCATCTTTCCGCATTGTTTTATCTTTCATCTTTCCGCATTGTTTCATCTTTCATCTTTCCGCATTGTTTCATCTTTCCGCATTGTTTCATCTTTCCGCATTGTTTCATCTTTCATCTTTCCGCATTGTTTCATCTTTCATCTTTCCGCATTGTTTCATCTTTCATCTTTCCGCATTGTTTCATCTTTCATCTTTCCGCATTGTTTCATCTTTCATATTTCCGCATTCTTTCATCTTTCATCTTTCCGCATTGTTTCATCTTTCATCTTTCCGCATTGTTTCATCTTTCATCTTCCGCATTCTTTCATCTTTCATCTTTCCGCATTGTTTCATCTTTCATCTTTCCGCATTTTTTCATCTTTCATCTTTCCGCATTGTTTCATCTTTCATCTTTCCGCATTTTTTCATCTTTCATCTTTCCGCATTGTTTCATCTTTCATCTTTCCGCATTGTTTCATCTTTCCGCATTGTTTCATCTTTCCGCATTGTTTCATCTTTCATCTTTCCGCATTGTTTCATCTTTCATCTTTCCGCATTTTTTCATCTTTCATCTTTCCGCATTGTTTCATCTTTCATCTTTCCGCATTGTTTCATCTTTCATCTTTCCGCATTCTTTCATCTTTCATCTTTCCGCATTGTTTCATCTTTCCGCATTGTTTCATCTTTCATCTTTCCGCATTGTTTCATCTTTCATCTTTCCGCATTGTTTCATCTTTCATCTTTCCGCATTGTTTCATCTTTCATCTTTCCGCATTGTTTCATCTTTCATCTTTCCGCATTGTTTCATCTTTCATCTTTCCGCATTTTTTCATCTTTCATCTTTCCGCATTGTTTCATCTTTCCGCATTGTTTCATCTTTCCGCATTGTTTCATCTTTCCGAATTGTTTCATCTTTCCGCATTGTTTCATCTTTCCGCATTGTTTCATCTTTCATCTTTCCGCATTATTTCATCTTTCATCTTTCCGCATTGTTTCATCTTTCATCTTTCCGCATTGTTTCATCTTTCATCTTTCCGCATTGTTTCATCTTTCATCTTTCCGCATTGTTTCATCTTTCCGCATTGTTTCATCTTTCATCTTCCGCATTCTTTCATCTTTCATCTTTCCGCATTGTTTCATCTTTCATCTTTCCGCATTGTTTCATCTTTCATCTTTCCGCATTGTTTCATCTTTCATCTTTCCGCATTTTTTCATCTTTCATCTTTCCGCATTGTTTCATCTTTCATCTTTCCGCATTGTTTCATCTTTCATCTTTCCGCATTGTTTCATCTTTCATCTTTCCGAATTGTTTCATCTTTCATCTTTCCGCATTGTTTCATCTTTCATCTTTCCGCATTGTTTCATCTTTCATCTTTCCGCATTGTTTCATCTTTCATCTTTCCGCATTGTTTCATCTTTCATATTTCCGCATTCTTTCATCTTTCATCTTTCCGCATTGTTTCATCTTTCATCTTTCCGCATTGTTTCATCTTTCATCTTCCGCATTCTTTCATCTTTCATCTTTCCGCATTGTTTCATCTTTCATCTTTCCGCATTTTTTCATCTTTCATCTTTCCGCATTGTTTCATCTTTCATCTTTCCGCATTGTTTCATCTTTCCGCATTGTTTCATCTTTCATCTTTCCGCATTGTTTCGACTTTCATCTTTCCGCATTGTTTCATCTTTCAACTTTCCGCATTGTTTCATCTTTCATCTTTCCGCATTGTTTCATCTTTCATCTTTCCGCATTTTTTCATCTTTCATCTTTCCGCATTGTTTCATCTTTCATCTTTCCGCATTGTTTCATCTTTCCGCATTGTTTCATCTTTCCGCATTGTTTCATCTTTCCGCATTGTTTCATCTTTCCGCATTGTTTCATCTTTCCGCATTGTTTCATCTTTCCGCATTGTTTCATCTTTCCGCATTGTTTCATCTTTCCGCATTGTTTCATCTTTCCGCATTGTTTCATCTTTCCGCATTGTTTCATCTTTCCGCATTGTTTCATCTTTCCGCATTGTTTCATCTTTCATCTTTCCGCATTGTTTCGACTTTCATCTTTCCGCATTGTTTCATCTTTCAACTTTCCGCATTGTTTCATCTTTCATCTTTCCGCATTGTTTCATCTTTCATCTTTCCGCATTTTTTCATCTTTCATCTTTCCGCATTGTTTCATCTTTCATCTTTCCGCATTGTTTCATCTTTCCGCATTGTTTCATCTTTCCGCATTGTTTCATCTTTCCGCATTGTTTCATCTTTCCGCATTGTTTCATCTTTCCGCATTGTTTCATCTTTCCGCATTGTTTCATCTTTCCGCATTGTTTCATCTTTCCGCATTGTTTCATCTTTCCGCATTGTTTCATCTTTCCGCATTGTTTCATCTTTCCGCATTGTTTCATCTTTCCGCATTGTTTCATCTTTCCGCATTGTTTCATCTTTCCGCATTGTTTCATCTTTCCGCATAGTTTCATCTTTCCGCATTGTTTCATCTTTCCGCATTGTTTCATCTTTCCGCATTGTTTCATCTTTCATCTTTCCGCATTGTTTCATCTTTCATCTTTCCGCATTGTTTCATCTTTCATCTTTCCGCATTGTTTCATCTTTCATCTTTCCGCATTGTTTCATCTTTCATCTTTCCGCATCTTTCATCTTTCATCTTTCCGCATTGTTTCATCTTTCATCTTTCCGCATTGTTTCATCTTTCATCTTTCCGCATTGTTTCATCTTTCATCTTTCCGCATTTTTTCATCTTTCATCTTTCCGCATTGTTTCATCTTTCATCTTTCCGCATTGTTTCATCTTTCATCTTTCCGCATTGTTTCATCTTTCATCTTTCCGCATTGTTTTATCTTTCATCTTTCCGCATTGTTTCATCTTTCATCTTTCCGCATTGTTTCATCTTTCCGCATTGTTTCATCTTTCCGCATTGTTTCATCTTTCATCTTTCCGCATTGTTTCATCTTTCATCTTTCCGCATTGTTTCATCTTTCATCTTTCCGCATTGTTTCATCTTTCATCTTTCCGCATTGTTTCATCTTTCATATTTCCGCATTCTTTCATCTTTCATCTTTCCGCATTGTTCATCTTTCATCTTTCCGCATTGTTTCATCTTTCATCTTCCGCATTCTTTCATCTTTCATCTTTCCGCATTGTTTCATCTTTCATCTTTCCGCATTTTTTCATCTTTCATCTTTCCGCATTGTTTCATCTTTCATCTTTCCGCATTTTTTCATCTTTCATCTTTCCGCATTGTTTCATCTTTCATCTTTCCGCATTGTTTCATCTTTCCGCATTGTTTCATCTTTCCGCATTGTTTCATCTTTCATCTTTCCGCATTGTTTCATCTTTCATCTTTCCGCATTTTTTCATCTTTCATCTTTCCGCATTGTTTCATCTTTCATCTTTCCGCATTGTTTCATCTTTCATCTTTCCGCATTCTTTCATCTTTCATCTTTCCGCATTGTTTCATCTTTCATCTTTCCGCAATGTTTCATCTTTCATCTTTCCGCATTGTTTCATCTTTCATCTTCCGCATTCTTTCATCTTTCATCTTTCCGCATTCTTTCATCTTTCATCTTTCCGCATTGTTTCATCTTTCATCTTTCCGCATTGTTTCATCTTTCATCTTTCCGCATTGTTTCATCTTTCCGCATTGTTTCATCTTTCCGCATTGTTTCATCTTTCATCTTTCCGCATTGTTTCATCTTTCATCTTTCCGCATTTTTTCATCTTTCATCTTTCCGCATTGTTTCATCTTTCCGCATTGTTTCATCTTTCCGCATTGTTTCATCTTTCCGAATTGTTTCATCTTTCCGCATTGTTTCATCTTTCCGCATTGTTTCATCTTTCATCTTTCCGCATTGTTTCATCTTTCATCTTTCCGCATTGTTTCATCTTTCATCTTTCCGCATTGTTTCATCTTTCATCTTTCCGCATTGTTTCATCTTTCATCTTTCCGCATTGTTTCATCTTTCATCTTTCCGCATTGTTTCATCTTTCATCTTTCCGCATTGTTTTATCTTTCCGCATTGTTTCATCTTTCATCTTCCGCATTCTTTCATCTTTCATCTTTCCGCATTGTTTCATCTTTCATCTTTCCGCATTTTTTCATCTTTCATCTTTCCGCATTGTTTCAACTTTCATCTTTCCGCATTGTTTCATCTTTCATCTTTCCGCATTGTTTCATCTTTCATCTTTCCGCATTGTTTCATCTTTCATCTTTCCGCATTGTTTCATCTTTCATCTTCCGCATTCTTTCATCTTTCATCTTTCCGCATTGTTTCATCTTTCATCTTTCCGCATTTTTTCATCTTTCATCTTTCCGCATTGTTTCATCCTTCATCTTTCCGCATTGTTTCATATTTCCGCATTGTTTCATCTTTCCGCATTGTTTCATCTTTCATCTTTCCGCATTGTTTCATCTTTCATCTTTCCGCATTCTTTCATCTTTCATCTTTCCGCATTTTTTCACCTTTCATCTTTCCGCATTGTTTCATCTTTCATCTTTCCGCATTCTTTCATCTTTCATCTTTCCGCATTGTTTCATCTTTCCGAATTGTTTCATCTTTCCGCATTGTTTCATCTTTCCGCATTGTTTCATCTTTCCGCATTGTTTCATCTTTCCGCATTGTTTCATCTTTCCGCATTGTTTCATCTTTCCGCATTGTTTCATCTTTCCGAATTGTTGCATCTTTCCGCATTGTTTCATCTTTCCGCATTGTTTCATCTTTCCGCATTGTTTCATCTTTCATCTTTCCGCATTGTTTCATCTTTCATCTTTCCGCATTGTTTCATCTTTCATCTTTCCGCATTGTTTCATCTTTCATCTTTCCGCATTGTTTCATCTTTCATCTTTCCGCATTGTTTCATCTTTCATCTTTCCGCATTCTTTCATCTTTCATCTTTCCGCATTGTTTCATCTTTCATCTTTCCGCATTTTTTCATCTTTCATCTTTCCGCATTGTTTCATCTTTCATCTTTCCGCATTGTTTCATCTTTCATCTTTCCGCATTGTTTCATCTTTCATCTTTCCGCATTGTTTCATCTTTCATCTTTCCGCATTGTTTCATCTTTCATCTTTCCGCATTGTTTCATCTTTCATCTTTCCGCATTGTTTCATCTTTCCGCATTGTTTCATCTTTCCGCATTGTTTCATCTTTCCGCATTGTTTCATCTTTCCGCATTGTTTCATCTTTCCGCATTGTTTCATCTTTCCGCATTGTTTCATCTTTCGTCTTCCGCATTCTTTCATCTTTCATCTTTCCGCATTGTTTCATCTTTCATCTTTCCGCATTTTTTCATCTTTCATCTTTCCGCATTGTTTCATCTTTCATCTTTCCGCATTTTTTCATCTTTCATCTTTCCGCATTGTTTCATCTTTCATCTTTCCGCATTGTTTCATCTTTCATCTTTCCGCATTGTTTCATCTTTCCGCATTGTTTCATCTTTCATCTTTCGCATTCTTTTATCTTTCATCTTTCCGCATGGTTTCATCTTTCATTTTTCCGCATTTTTCATCTTTCATCTTTCCGCATTGTTTCATCTTTCATCTTTCCGCATTGTTTCATCTTTCATCTTTCCGCATTGTTTCATCTTTCATCTTTCCGCATTGTTTCATCTTTCATCTTTCCGCATTCTTTCATCTTTCATCTTTCCGCATTGTTTCATCTTTCATCTTTCCGCATTCTTTCATCTTTCATCTTTCCGCATTGTTTCATCTATCATCTTTCCGCATTGTTTCATCTTTCCGCATTGTTCCATCTTTCATCTTTCCGCATTGTTTCATCTTTCATCTTTCCGCATTGTTTCATCTTTCATCTTTCCGCATTGTTTCATCTTTCATCTTTCCGCATTGTTTCATCTTTCATCTTCCGCATTCTTTCATCTTTCATCTTTCCGCATTGTTTCATCTTTCATCTTTCCGCATTTTTTCATCTTTCATCTTTCCGCATTGTTTCATCTTTCATCTTTCCGCATTGTTTCATCTTTCATCTTTCCGCATTTTTTCATCTTTCATCTTTCCGCATTGTTTCATCTTTCATCTTTCCGCATTCTTTCATCTTTCATCTTTCCGCATTGTTTCATCTTTCATCTTTCCGCATTGTTTCATCTTTCATCTTTCCGCATTGTTTCATCTTTCATCTTTCCGCATTGTTTCATCTTTCATCTTTCCGCATTCTTTCATCTTTCATCTTTCCGCATTGTTTCATCTTTCATCTTTCCGCATTGTTTCATCTTTCATCTTTCCGCATTGTTTCATCTTTCATCTTTCCTCATTGTTTCATCTTTCATCTTTCCGCATTGTTTCATCTTTCCGCATTGTTTCATCTTTCCGCATTGTTTCATCTTTCATCTTCCGCATTCTTTCATCTTTCATCTTTCCGCATTGTTTCATCTTTCATCTTTCCGCATTCTTTCATCTTTCATCTTTCCGCATTGTTTCATCTTTCATCTTTCCGCATTTTTTCATCTTTCATCTTTCCGCATTGTTTCATCTTTCATCTTTCCGCATTGTTTCATCTTTCATCTTTCCGAATTGTTTCATCTTTCATCTTTCCGCATTGTTTCATCTTTCATCTTTCCGCATTGTTTCATCTTTCCGCATTGTTTCATCTTTCCGCATTGTTTCATCTTTCCGCATTGTTTCATCTTTCCGCATTGTTTCATCTTTCATCTTTCCGCATTGTTTCATCTTTCATCTTTCCGCATTGTTTCATCTTTCATCTTTCCGCATTGTTTCATCTTTCATCTTTCCGCATTGTTTCATCTTTCATCTTTCCGCATTTTTTCATCTTTCATCTTTTCGCATTGTTTCATCTTTCATCTTTCCGCATTGTTTCATCTTTCCGCATTGTTTCATCTTTCCGCATTGTTTCATCTTTCCGCATTGTTTCATCTTTCCGCATTGTTTCATCTTTCCGCATTGTTTCATCTTTCCGCATTGTTTCATCTTTCCGCATTGTTTCATCTTTCCGCATTGTTTCATCTTTCCGCATTGTTTCATCTTTCCGCATTGTTTCATCTTTCCGCATTGTTTCATCTTTCCGCATTGTTTCATCTTTCCGCATTGTTTCATCTTTCCGCATTGTTTCATCTTTCCGCATTGTTTCATCTTTCCGCATTGTTTCATCTTTCCGCATTGTTTCATCTTTCCGCATTGTTTCATCTTTCATCTTTCCGCATTGTTTCATCTTTCATCTTTCCGCATTGTTTCATCTTTCATCTTTCCGCATTGTTTCATCTTTCATCTTTCCGCATTGTTTTATCTTTCATCTTTCCGCATTGTTTCATCTTTCATCTTTCCGCATTGTTTCATCTTTCATCTTTCCGCATTGTTTCATCTTTCATCTTCCGCATTCTTTCATCTTTCATCTTTCCGCATTGTTTCATCTTTCATCTTTCCGCATTTTTTCATCTTTCATCTTTCCTCATTGTTTCATCTTTCATCTTTCCGCATTGTTTCATCTTTCCGCATTGTTTCATCTTTCATCTTTCCGCATTGTTTCATCTTTCATCTTTCCGCATTCTTTCATCTTTCCGCATTTTTTCACCTTTCATCTTTCCGCATTGTTTCATCTTTCATCTTTCCGCATTGTTTCATCTTTCATCTTTCCGCATTCTTTCATCTTTCATCTTTCCGCATTGTTTCATCTTTCCGAATTGTTTCATCTTTCCGCATTGTTTCATCTTTCCGCATTGTTTCATCTTTCCGCATTGTTTCATCTTTCCGCATTGTTTCATCTTTCCGCATTGTTTCATCTTTCCGCATTGTTTCATCTTTCCGCATTGTTTCATCTTTCCGAATTGTTGCATCTTTCCGCATTGTTTCATCTTTCCGCATTGTTTCATCTTTCCGCATTGTTTCATCTTTCATCTTTCCGCATTGTTTCATCTTTCATCTTTCCGCATTGTTTCATCTTTCATCTTTCCGCATTGTTTCATCTTTCATCTTTCCGCATTGTTTCATCTTTCATCTTTCCGCATTGTTTCATCTTTCTTCTTTCCGCATTTTTTCATCTTTCATCTTTCCGCATTGTTTCATCTTTCCGCATTGTTTCATCTTTCCGCATTGTTTCATCTTTCCGAATTGTTTCGTCTTTCCGCATTGTTTCATCTTTCCGCATTGTTTCATCTTTCATCTTTCCGCATTGTTTCATCTTTCATCTTTCCGCATTGTTTCATCTTTCATCTTTCCGCATTGTTTCATCTTTCCGCATTGTTTCATCTTTCATCTTCCGCATTCTTTCATCTTTCATCTTTCCGCATTGTTTCATCTTTCATCTTTCCGCATTGTTTCATCTTTCATCTTTCCGCATTGTTTCATCTTTCATCTTTCCGCATTTTTTCATCTTTCATCTTTCCGCATTGTTTCATCTTTCATCTTTCCGCATTGTTTCATCTTTCATCTTTCCGCATTGTTTCATCTTTCATCTTTCCGAATTGTTTCATCTTTCATCTTTCCGCATTGTTTCATCTTTCATCTTTCCGCATTGTTTCATCTTTCATCTTTCCGCATTGTTTCATCTTTCATCTTTCCGCATTGTTTCATCTTTCATCTTTCCGCATTGTTTCATCTTTCATATTTCCGCATTCTTTCATCTTTCATCTTTCCGCATTGTTTCATCTTTCATCTTTCCGCATTGTTTCATCTTTCATCTTCCGCATTCTTTCATCTTTCATCTTTCCGCATTGTTTCATCTTTCATCTTTCCGCATTGTTTCATCTTTCATCTTTCCGCATTGTTTCATCTTTCCGCATTGTTTCATCTTTCATCTTTCCGCATTGTTTCATCTTTCATCTTTCCGCATTGTTTCATCTTTCAACTTTCCGCATTGTTTCATCTTTCATCTTTCCGCATTGTTTCATCTTTCATCTTTCCGCATTCTTTCATCTTTCATCTTTCCGCATTGTTTCATCTTTCATCTTTCCGCATTGTTTCATCTTTCCGCATTGTTTCATCTTTCCGCATTGTTTCATCTTTCCGCATTGTTTCATCTTTCCGCATTGTTTCATCTTTCCGCATTGTTTCATCTTTCCGCATTGTTTCATCTTTCCGCATTGTTTCATCTTTCCGCATTGTTTCATCTTTCCGCATTGTTTCATCTTTCCGCATTGTTTCATCTTTCCGCATTGTTTCATCTTTCCGCATTGTTTCATCTTTCCGCATTGTTTCATCTTTCCGCATTGTTTCATCTTTCCGCATTGTTTCATCTTTCTGCATTGTTTCATCTTTCCGCATTGTTTCATCTTTCCGCATTGTTTCATCTTTCCGCATTGTTTCATCTTTCCGCATTGTTTCATCTTTCCGCATTGTTTCATCTTTCCGCATTGTTTCATCTTTCCGCAATGTTTCATCTTTCCGCATTGTTTCATCTTTCCGCATTGTTTCATCTTTTCGCATTGTTTCATCTTTCATCTTTGCGCATTGTTTCATCTTTCCACATTGTTTCATCTTTCATCTTCCGCATTCTTTCATCTTTCATCTTTCCGCATTCTTTCATCTTTCATCTTTCCGCATTCTTTCATCTTTCATCTTTCCGCATTGTTTCATCTTTCATCTTTCCGCATTGTTTCATCTTTCATCTTTCCGCATTCTTTCATCTTTCATCTTTCCGCATTGTTTAATCTTTCCGCATTGTTTTATCTTTCCGCATTGTTTCATCTTTCCGCATTGTTTCATCTTTCATCTTTCCGCATTGTTTCATCTTTCATCTTTCCGTATTGTTTCATCTTTCATCTTTCAGCATTGTTTCATCTTTCATCTTTCCTCATTGTTTCATCTTTCATCTTTCCGCATTCTTTCATCTTTCATCTTTCCGCATTGTTTCATCTTTCATCTTTCCGCAATGTTTCATCTTTCATCTTTCCGCATTGTTTCATCTTTCATCTTTCCGCATTCTTTCATCTTTCATCTTTCCGCATTGTTTCATCTTTCATCTTTCCGCATTGTTTCATCTTTCCGCATTGTTTCATCTTTCCGCATTGTTTCATCTTTCCGCATTGTTTCATCTTTCCGCATTGTTTCATCTTTCCGCATTGTTTCATCTTTCCGCATTGTTTCATCTTTCCGCATTGTTTCATCTTTCCGCATTGTTTCATCTTTCCGCATTGTTTCATCTTTCCGCATTGTTTCATCTTTCCGCATTGTTTCATCTTTCCGCATTGTTTCATCTTTCCGCATTGTTTCATCTTTCCGCATTGTTTCATCTTTCCGCATTGTTTCATCTTTCCGCATTGTTTCATCTTTCCGCATTGTTTCATCTTTCCGCATTGTTTCATCTTTCCGCATTGTTTCATCTTTCCGCATTGTTTCATCTTTCATCTTTGCGCATTGTTTCATCTTTCCGCATTGTTTCATCTTTCATCTTCCGCATTCTTTCATCTTTCATCTTTCCGCATTGTGTCATCTTTCATCTTTCCGCATTTTTTCATCTTTCATCTTTCCACATTGTTTCATCTTTCATCTTTCCGCATTGTTTCATCTTTCCGCATTGTTTCATCTTTCCGCATTGTTTCATCTTTCCGCATTGTTTCATCTTTCCGCATTGTTTCATCTTTCCGCATTGTTTCATCTTTCCGCATTGTTTCATCTTTCCGCATTGTTTCATCTTTCCGCATTGTTTCATCTTTCCGTATTGTTTCATCTTTCCGCATTGTTTCATCTTTCCGCATTGTTTCATCTTTCCGCATTGTTTCATCTTTCCGTATTGTTTCATCTTTCCGCATTGTTTCATCTTTCCGCATTGTTTCATCTTTCCAGATTGTTTCATCTTTCCGCATTGTTTCATCTGTCCGCATTGTTTCATCTTTCCGCATTGTTTCATCTTTCCGCATTGTTTCATCTTTCCGCATTGTTTCATCTTTCCGCATTGTTTCATCTTTCCGCATTGTTTCATCTTTCCGCATTGTTTCATCTTTCCGCATTGTTTCATCTTTCCGCATTGTTTCATCTTTCCGCATTGTTTCATCTTTCCGCATTGTTTCATCTTTTCGCATTGTTTCATCTTTCATCTTTGCGCATTGTTTCATCTTTCCGCATTGTTTCATCTTTCATCTTCCGCATTCTTTCATCTTTCATCTTTCCGCATTGTGTCATCTTTCATCTTTCCGCATTTTTTCATCTTTCATCTTTCCGCATTGTTTCATCTTTCATCTTTCCGCATTGTTTCATCTTTCCGCATTGTTTCATCTTTCCGCATTGTTTCATCTTTCCGCATTGTTTCATCTTTCCGAATTGTTTCATCTTTCCGCATTGTTTCATCTTTCCGCATTGTTTCATCTTTCCGCATTGTTTCATCTTTCCGCATTGTTTCATCTTTCCGCATTGTTTCATCTTTCCGCATTGTTTCATCTTTCCGCATTGTTTCATCTTTCCGCATTGTTTCATCTTTCCGCATTGTTTCATCTTTCCGCATTGTTTCATCTTTCCGCATTGTTTCATCTTTCCGCATTGTTTCATCTTTCCAGATTGTTTCATCTTTCCGCATTGTTTCATCTTTCCGCATTGTTTCATCTTTCCGCATTGTTTCATCTTTCCGCATTGTTTCATCTTTCCGCATTGTTTCATCTTTCATCTTTCCGTATTGTTTCATCTTTCATCTTTCCGCATTGTTTCATCTTTCATCTTTCCGCATTGTTTCATCTTTCATCTTTCCGCATTGTTTCATCTTTCATCTTTCCGCATTCTTTCATCTTTCATCTTTCCGCATTGTTTCATCTTTCATCTTTCCGCATTTTTTCATCTTTCATCTTTCCGCATTGTTTCATCTTTCATCTTTCCGCATTGTTTCATCTTTCATCTTTCGGCATTGTTTCATCTTTCATCTTCCGCATTCTTTCATCTTTCATCTTTCCGCATTGTTTCATCTTTCATCTTTCCGCATTGTTTCATCTTTCATCTTTCCGCATTCTTTCATCTTTCATCTTTCCGCATTCTTTCATCTTTCATCTTTCCGCATTTTTTCATCTTTCATCTTTCCGCATTGTTTCATCTTTCATCTTTCCGCATTGTTTCGTCTTTCATCTTTCGGCATTGTTTCATCTTTCATCTTCCGCATTCTTTCATCTTTCATCTTTCCGCATTGTTTCATCTTCCATCTTTCCGCATTTTTTCATCTTTCATCTTTCCGCATTGTTTCATCTTTCATCTTTCCGCATTGTTTCATCTTTCCGCATTGTTTCATCTTTCCGCATTGTTTCATCTTTCCGCATTGTTTCATCTTTCCGCATTGTTTCATCTTTCCGCATTGTTTCATCTTTCCGCATTGTTTCATCTTTCCGCATTGTTTCATCTTTCCGCATTGTTTCATCTTTCCGCATTGTTTCATCTTTCCGCATTGTTTCATCTTTCCGCATTGTTTCATCTTTCCGCATTGTTTCATCTTTCCGCATTGTTTCATCTTTTCGCATTGTTTCATCTTTCCGCATTGTTTCATCTTTCATCTTTCCGCATTGTTTCATCTTTCATCTTTCCGCATTGTTTCATCTTTCATCTTTCCGCATTGTTTCATCTTTCATCTTTCCGCATTGTTTCATCTTTCATCTTTCCGCATTGTTTCATCTTTCCGCATTGTTTCATCTTTCATCTTTCCGCATTCTTTCATCTTTCATCTTTCCGCATTGTTTCATCTTTCATCTTTCCGCATTGTTTCATCTTTCATCTTTCCGCATTGTTTCATCTTTCATCTTTCCGCATTCTTTCATCTTTCATCTTTCCGCATTGTTTCATCTTTCATCTTTCCGCATTGTTTCATCTTTCATCTTTCCGCATTCTTTCATCTTTCATCTTTCCGCATTGTTTCATCTTTCCGCATTGTTTCATCTTTCCGCATTGTTTCATCTTTCCGCATTGTTTCATCTTTCCGCATTGTTTCATCTTTCCGCATTGTTTCATCTTTCCGCATTGTTTCATCTTTCCGCATTGTTTCATCTTTCCGCATTGTTTCATCTTTCCGCATTGTTCCATCTTTCCGCATTGTTTCATCTTTCATCTTCCGCATTCTTTCATCTTTCGTCTTTCCGCATTGTTTCATCTTTCATCTTTCCGCATTTTTTCATCTTTCAACTTTCCGCATTGTTTCATCTTTCATCTTTCCGCATTCTTTCATCTTTCATCTCTCCGCATTGTTTCATCTTTCATCTTTCCGCATTGTTTCATCTTTCATCTTTCCGCATTGTTTCATCTTTCATCTTCCGCATTCTTTCATCTTTCATCTTTCCGCATTGTTTCATCTTTCATCTTTCCGCATTTTTTCATCTTTCATCTTTCCGCATTGTTTCATCTTTCATCTTTCCGCATTTTTTCATCTTTCATCTTTCCGCATTGTTTCATCTTTCATCTTTCCGCATTGTTTCATCTGTCCGCATTGTTTCATCTTTCCGCATTGTTTCATCTTTCATATTTCCGCATTCTTTCATCTTTCATCTTTCCGCATTGTTTCATCTTTCATCTTTCCGCATTGTTTCATCTTTCATCTTTCCGCATTCTTTCATCTTTCATCCTTCCGCATTGTTTCATCTTTCATCTTTCCGCATTCTTTCATCTTTCATCTTTCCGCATTGTTTCATCTTTCATCTTTCCGCATTGTTTCATCTTTCATCTTTCCGCATTGTTTCATCTTTCCGCATTGTTTCATCTTTCCGCATTGTTTCATCTTTCCGCATTGTTTCATCTTTCCGCATTGTTTCATCTTTCCGCATTGTTTCATCTTTCCGCATTGATTCATCTTTTCGCATTGTTTCATCTTTCCGCATTGTTTCATCGTTCCGCATTGTTTCATCTTTCATATTTCCGCATTCTTTCATCTTTCATCTTTCCGCATTGTTTCATCTTTCATCTTTCCGCATTGTTTCATCTTTCATCTTTCCGCATTCTTTCATCTTTCATCCTTCCGCATTGTTTCATCTTTCATCTTTCCGCATTCTTTCATCTTTCATCTTTCCGCATTTTTTCATCATTCATCTTTCCGCATTGTTTCATCTTTCATCTTTCCGCATTGTTTCATCTTTCCGCATTGTTTCATCTTTCCGCATTGTTTCATCTTTCCGCATTGTTTCATCTTTCCGCATTGTTTCATCTTTCCGCATTGTTTCATCTTTCCGCATTGTTTCATCTTTCCGCATTGTTTCATCTTTCCGCATTGTTTCATCTTTCCGCATTGTTTCATCTTTCCGCATTGTTTCATCTTTCATCTTTCCGCATTGTTTCATCTTTCATCTTTCCGCATTGTTTCATCTTTCATCTTTCCGCATTGTTTCATCTTTCATCTTTCCGCATTCTTTCGTCTTTCATCTTTCCGCATTGTTTCATCTTTCATCTTTCCGCATTGTTTCATCTTTCATCTTTCCGCATTGTTTCATCTTTCATCTTTCCGCATTCTTTCATCTTTCATCTTTTCGCATTGTTTCATCTTTCATCTTTCCGCATTGTTTCATCTTTCATCTTTCCGCATTGTTTCATCTTTCCGCATTGTTTCATCTTTCATCTTCCGCATTCTTTCATCTTTCATCTTTCCGCATTGTTTCATCTTTCATCTTTCCGCATTTCTTCATCTTTCATCTTTCCGCATTGTTTCATCTTTCCGCATTGTTTCATCTTTCCGCATTGTTTCATCTTTCCGCATTGTTTCATCTTTCCGCATTGTTTCATCTTTCATCTTTCCGCATTGTTTCATCTTTCATCTTTCCGCATTCTTTCATCTTTCATCTTTCCGCATTGTTTCATCTTTCATCTTTCCGCATTGTTTCATCTTTCATCTTTCCGCATTCTTTCCTCTTTCATCTTTCCGCATTGTTTCATCTTTCATCTTTCCGCATTGTTTCATCTTTCATCTTTCCGCATTGTTTCATCTTTCATCTTTCCGCATTGTTTCATCTTTCATCTTTCCGCATTCTTTCATCTTTCATCTTTCCGCATTGTTTCATCTTTCATCATTCCGCATTGTTTCATCTTTCATCTTTCCGCATTGTTTCATTTTTCATCTTTCCGCATTCTTTCATCTTTCATCTTTCCGCATTGTTTCATCTTTCATCTTTCCGCATTGTTTCATCTTTCATCTTTCCGCATTGTTTCATCTTTCCGCATTGTTTCATCTTTCATCTTTCCGCATTGTTTCATCTTTCATCTTTCCGCATTGTTTCATCTTTCCGCATTGTTTCATCTTTCATCTTCCGCATTCTTTCATCTTTCATCTTTCCTCATTGTTTCATCTTTCATCTTTCCGCATTTTTTCATCTTTCATCTTTCCGCATTGTTTCATCTTTCCGTATTGTTTCATCTTTCCGCATTGTTTCATCTTTCCGCATTCTTTCATCTTTCCGCATTGTTTCATCTTTCCGCATTGTTTCATCTTTCCGCATTGTTTCATCCTTCCGCATTGTTTCATTTTTCCGCATTGTTTCATCTTTCATCTTTCCGCATTCTTTCATCTTTCATCTTTCCGCATTCTTTCATCTTTCATCTTTCCGCATTGTTTCATCTTTCATCTTTCCGCATTGTTTCATCTTTCATCTTTCCGCATTCTTTCATCTTTCATCTTTCCGCATTGTTTCATCTTTCATCTTTCCGCATTTTTTCATCTTTCATCTTTCCGCATTGTTTCATCTTTCATCTTTCCGCATTGTTTCATCTTTCCGCATTGTTTCATCTTTCATCTTTCCGCATTGTTTCATCTTTCATCTTTCCGCATTCTTTCATCTTTCATCTTTCCGCATTTTTTCATCTTTCATCTTTCCGCATTGTTTCATCTTTCATCTTTCCGCATTGTTTCATCTTTCCGCATTGTTTCATCTTTCCGCATTGTTTCATCTTTCCGCATTGTTTCATCTTTCCGAATTGTTTCATCTTTCCGCATTGTTTCATCTTTCCGCATTGTTTCATCTTTCCGCATTGTTTCATCTTTCCGCATTGTTTCATCTTTCCGCATTGTTTCATCTTTCCGCATTGTTTCATCTTTCCGCATTGTTTCATCTTTCCGCATTGTTTCATCTTTCCGCATTGTTTCATCTTTCCGCATTGTTTCATCTTTCCGCATTGTTTCATCTTTCCGCATTGTTTCATCTTTCCGCATTGTTTCATCTTTCCGCATTGTTTCATCTTTCCGCATTGTTTCATCTTTCCGCATTGTTTCATCTTTCCGCATTGTTTCATCTTTCCGCATTGTTTCATCTTTCCGCATTGTTTCATCTTTCCGCATTGTTTCATCTTTCCGCATTGTTTCATCTTTTCGCATTGTTTCATCTTTCCGCATTGTTTCATCTTTCCGCATTGTTTCATCTTTCCGCATTGTTTCATCTTTCATCTTTCCGCATTGTTTCATCTTTCATCTTTCCGAATTGTTTCATCTTTCATCTTTCCGCATTGTTTCATCTTTCATCTTTCCGCATTGTTTCATCTTTCATCTTTCCGCATTCATTCATCTTTCATCTTTCCGCATTGTTTCATCTTTCATCTTTTCGCATTGTTTCATCTTTCATCTTTCCGCATTCTTTCATCTTTCATCTTTCCGCATTCTTTCATCTTTCATCTTTCCGCATTGTTTCATCTTTCATCTTTCCGCATTGTTTCATCTTTCATCTTTCCGCATTCTTTCATCTTTCATCTTTCCGCATTGTTTCATCTTTCCGCATTGTTTCATCTTTCCGCATTGTTTCATCTTTCCGCATTGTTTCATCTTTCCGCATTGTTTCATCTTTCATCTTTCCGCATTGTTTCATCTTTCATCTTTCCGCATTCTTTCATCTTTCATCTTTCCGCATTGTTTCATCTTTCATCTTTCCGCATTGTTTCATCTTTCATCTTTCCGCATTCTTTCATCTTTCATCTTTCCGCATTGTTTCATCTTTCATCTTTCCGCATTGTTTCATCTTTCCGCATTGTTTCATCTTTCCGCATTGTTTCATCTTTCCGCATTGTTTCATCTTTCATCTTCCGCATTCTTTCATCTTTCATCTTTCCGCATTGTTTCATCTTTCATCTTTCCGCATTTTTTCATCTTTCATCTTTCCGCATTGTTTCATCTTTCATCTTTCCGCATTGTTTTATCTTTCATCTTTCCGCATTGTTTCATCTTTCATCTTCCTCATTCTTTCATCTTTCATCTTTCCGCATTGTTTCATCTTTCATCTTTCCGCATTTTTTCATCTTTCATCTTTCCGCATTGTTTCATCTTTCATCTTTCCTCATTGTTTCATCTTTCCGCATTGTTTCATCTTTCATCTTCCGCATTCTTTCATCTTTCATCTTTCCGCATTGTTTCATCTTTCATCTTTCCGCATTCTTTCATCTTTCATCTTTCCGCATTGTTTCATCTTTCATCTTTCCGCAATGTTTCATCTTTCATCTTTCCACATTGTTTCATCTTTCATCTTTCCGCATTGTTTCATCTTTCATCTTTCCGCATTGTTTCATCTTTCATCTTTCCGCATTGTTTCATCTTTCATCTTTCCGCATTGTTTCATCTTTCCGCATTGTTTCATCTTTCATCTTCCGCATTGTTTCATCTTTCATCTTTCCGCATTGTTTCATCTTTCATCTTTCCGCATTTTTTCATCTTTCATCTTTCCGCATTGTTTCATCTTTCATCTTTCCGCATTGTTTCATCTTTCCGCATTGTTTCATCTTTCATCTTTCCGCATTGTTTCATCTTTCATCTTTCCGCATTCTTTCATCTTTCATCTTTCCGCATTTTTTCATCTTTCATCTTTCCGCATTGTTTCATCTTTCATCTTTCCGCATTGTTTCATCTTTCCGCATTGTTTCATCTTTCCGCATTGTTTCATCTTTCCGCATTGTTTCATCTTTCCGCATTGTTTCATCTTTCCGCATTGTTTCATCTTTCCGCATTGTTTCATCTTTCCGCATTGTTTCATCTGTCCGCATTGTTTCATCTTTCCGCATTGTTTCATCTTTCCGCATTGTTTCATCTTTCCGCATTGTTTCATCTTTCCGCATTGTTTCATCTTTCCGCATTGTTTCATCTTTCCGCATTGTTTCATCTTTCCGCATTGTTTCATCTTTCCGCATTGTTTCATCTTTCCGCATTGTTTCATCTTTCCGCATTGTTTCATCTTTCCGCATTGTTTCATCTTTCCGCATTGTTTCATCTTTCATCTTTCCGCATTGTTTCATCTTTCATCTTTCCGCATTCTTTCATCTTTCATCTTTCCGCATTTTTTCATCTTTCATCTTTCCGCATTGTTTCATCTTTCATCTTTCCGCATTGTTTCATCTTTCCGCATTGTTTCATCTTTCCGCATTGTTTCATCTTTCCGCATTGTTTCATCTTTCCGAATTGTTTCATCTTTCCGCATTGTTTCATCTTTCCGCATTGTTTCATCTTTCCGCATTGTTTCATCTTTCCGCATTGTTTCATCTTTCCGCATTGTTTCATCTTTCCGCATTGTTTCATCTTTCCGCATTGTTTCATCTTTCCGCATTGTTTCATCTTTCCGCATTGTTTCATCTTTCCGCATTGTTTCATCTTTCCGCATTGTTTCATCTTTCCGCATTGTTTCATCTTTCCGCATTGTTTCATCTTTCCGCATTGTTTCATCTTTCCGCATTGTTTCATCTTTCCGCATTGTTTCATCTTTCCGCATTGTTTCATCTTTCCGCATTGTTTCATCTTTCCGCATTGTTTCATCTTTCCGCATTGTTTCATCTTTCCGCATTGTTTCATCTTTCCGCATTGTTTCATCTTTCATCTTTCCGCATTGTTTCATCTTTCATCTTTCCGAATTGTTTCATCTTTCATCTTTCCGCATTGTTTCATCTTTCATCTTTCCGCATTGTTTCATCTTTCATCTTTCAGCATTCATTCATCTTTCATCTTTCCGCATTGTTTCATCTTTCATCTTTTCGCATTGTTTCATCTTTCATCTTTCCGCATTCTTTCATCTTTCATCTTTCCGCATTCTTTCATCTTTCATCTTTCCGCATTGTTTCATCTTTCATCTTTCCGCATTGTTTCATCTTTCATCTTTCCGCATTCTTTCATCTTTCATCTTTCCGCATTGTTTCATCTTTCCGCATTGTTTCATCTTTCCGCATTGTTTCATCTTTCCGCATTGTTTCATCATTCATCTTTCCGCATTGTTTCATCTTTCATCTTTCCGCATTCTTTCATCTTTCATCTTTCCGCATTGTTTCATCTTTCATCTTTCCGCATTGTTTCATCTTTCATCTTTCCGCATTCTTTCATCTTTCATCTTTCCGCATTGTTTCATCTTTCATCTTTCCGCATTGTTTCATCTTTCCGCATTGTTTCATCTTTCCGCATTGTTTCATCTTTCCGCATTGTTTCATCTTTCCGCATTGTTTCATCTTTCATCTTCCGCATTCTTTCATCTTTCATCTTTCCGCATTGTTTCATCTTTCATCTTTCCGCATTTTTTCATCTTTCATCTTTCCGCATTGTTTCATCTTTCATCTTTCCGCATTGTTTTATCTTTCATCTTTCCGCATTGTTTCATCTTTCATCTTCCTCATTCTTTCATCTTTCATCTTTCCGCATTGTTTCATCTTTCATCTTTCCGCATTTTTTCATCTTTCATCTTTCCGCATTGTTTCATCTTTCATCTTTCCTCATTGTTTCATCTTTCCGCATTGTTTCATCTTTCCGCATTGTTTCATCTTTCCGCATTGTTTCATCTTTCCGCATTGTTTCATCTTTCCGCATTGTTTCATCTTTCCGCATTGTTTCATCTTTCCGCATTGATTCATCTTTCCGCATTGTTTCATCTTTCCGCATTGTTTCATCTTTCATCTTTCCGCATTGTTTCATGTTTCATCTTTCCTTATTGTTTCATCTTTCATCTTTCCGCATTGTTTCATCTTTCATCTTTCCGCATTGTTTCATCTTTCATCTTTCCGCATTGTTTCATCTTTCATCTTTCCGAATTGTTTCATCTTTCATCTATCCGCATTGTTTCATCTTTCATCTTTCCGCATTGTTTCATCTTTCATCTTTCCGCATTGTTTCATCTTTCATCTTTCCGCATTGTTTCATCTTTCATCTTTCCGCATTGTTTCATCTTTCATCTTTCCGCATTGTTTCATCTTTCATCTTTCCGCATTCTTTCATCTTTCATCTTTCCGCATTGTTTCATCTTTCATCTTTCCGCATTGTTTCATCTTTCCGCATTGTTTCATCTTTCATCTTCCGCATTCTTTCATCTTTCATCTTTCCGCATTGTTTCATCTTTCATCTTTTCGCATTGTTTCATCTTTCATCTTTCCGCATTCTTTCATCTTTCATCTTTCCGCATTCTTTCATCTTTCATCTTTCCGCATTGTTTCATCTTGCATCTTTCCGCATTGTTTCATCTTTCATCTTTCCGCATTCTTTCATCTTTCATCTTTCCGCATTGTTTCATCTTTCCGCATTGTTTCATCTTTCCGCATTGTTTCATCTTTCCGCATTGTTTCATCTTTCCGCATTGTTTCATCTTTCCGCATTGTTTCATCTTTCCGCATTGTTTCATCTTTCCGCATTGTTTCATCTTTCATCTTTCCGCATTGTTTCATCTATCATCTTTCCGCATTCTTTCATCTTTCATCTTTCCGCATTGTTTCATCTTTCATCTTTCCGCATTGTTTCATCTTTCCGCATTGTTTCATCTTTCATCTTCCGCATTCTTTCATCTTTCATCTTTCCGCATTGTTTCATCTTTCATCTTTCCGCATTTTTTCATCTTTCATCTTTCCGCATTGTTTCATCTTTCATCTTTCCGCATTGTTTTATCTTTCATCTTTCCGCATTGTTTCATCTTTCCGCATTGTTTCATCTTTCCGCATTGTTTCATCTTTCCGCATTGTTTCATCTTTCCGCATTGTTTCATCTTTCCGCATTGTTTCATCTTTCCGCATTGTTTCATCTTTCCGCATTGTTTCATCTTTCCGCATTGTTTCATCTTTCATCTTCCTCATTCTTTCATCTTTCATCTTTCCACATTGTTTCATCTTTCATCTTTCCGCATTTTTTCATCTTCCATCTTTCCGCATTGTTTCATCTTTCATCTTTCCTCATTGTTTCATCTTTCCGCATTGTTTCATCTTTTATCTTCCGCATTCTTTCATCTTTCATCTTTCCGCATTGTTTCATCTTTCATCTTTCCGCATTTTTTCATCTTTCATCTTTCCGCATTGTTTCATCTTTCATCTTTCCGCATTGTTTCATCTTTCCGCATTGTTTCATCTTTCCGCATTGTTTCATCTTTCCGCATTGTTTCATCTTTCCGCATTGTTTCATCTTTCCGCATTGTTTCATCTTTCCGCATTGTTTCATCTTTCCGCATTGTTTCATCTTTCCGCATTGTTTCATCTTTCCGCATTGTTTCATCTTACCGCATTGTTTCATCTTTCCGCATTGTTTCATCTTTCCGCATTGTTTCATCTTTCCGCATTGTTTCATCTTTCATCTTTCCGCATTGTTTCATCTTTCATCTTTCCGCATTGTTTCATCTTTCATCTTTCCGCATTGTTTCATCTTTCATCTTTCCGCATTGTTTCATCTTTCATCTTTCCGCATTCTTTCATCTTTCATCTTTCCGCATTGTTTCATCTTTCATCTTTCCGCATTGTTTCATCTTTCATCTTTCCGCATTGTTTCATCTTTCATCTTCCGCATTCTTTCATCTTTCATCTTTCCGCATTCTTTCATCTTTCATCTTTCCGCATTGTTTCATCTTTCATCTTTCCGCAATGTTTCATCTTTCATCTTTCCGCATTGTTTCATCTTTCATCTTCCGCATTCTTTCATCTTTCATCTTTCCGCATTCTTTCATCTTTCATCTTTCCGCATTTTTTCATCTTTCATCTTTCCGCATTGTTTCATCTTTCATCTTTCCGCATTGTTTCATCTTTCCGCATTGTTTCATCTTTCATCTTTCCGCATTGTTTCATCTTTCATCTTTCCGCATTTTTTCACCTTTCATCTTTCCGCATTGTTTCATCTTTCATCTTTCCGCATTGTTTAATCTTTCATCTTTCCGCATTCTTTCATCTTTCATCTTTCCGCATTGTTTCATCTTTCCGCATTGTTTCATCTTTCCGCATTGTTTCATCTTTCCGCATTGTTTCATCTTTCCGCATTGTTTCATCTTTCCGCATTGTTTCATCTTTCCGCATTGTTTCATCTTTCCGCATTGTTTCATCTTTCCGCATTGTTTCATCTTCCCGCATTGTTTCATCTTTCCGCATTGTTTCATCTTTCCGCATTGTTTCATCTTTCCGCATTGTTTCATCTTTCCGCATTGTTTCATCTTTCCGCATTGTTTCATCTTTCCGCATTGTTTCATCTTTCCGCATTGTTTCATCTTTCATCTTTCCGCATTGTTTCATCTTTCATCTTTCCGCATTGTTTCATCTTTCATCTTTCCGCATTGTTTTATCTTTCATCTTTCCGCATTGTTTCATCTTTCCGCATTGTTTCATCTTTCCGCATTGTTTCATCTTTCCGCATTGTTTCATCTTTCATCTTCCTCATTCTTTCATCTTTCATCTTTCCACATTGTTTCATCTTTCATCTTTCCGCATTTTTTCATCTTCCATCTTTCCGCATTGTTTCATCTTTCATCTTTCCTCATTGTTTCATCTTTCCGCATTGTTTCATCTTTTATCTTCCGCATTCTTTCATCTTTCATCTTTCCGCATTGTTTCATCTTTCATCTTTCCGCATTTTTTCATCTTTCATCTTTCCGCATTGTTTCATCTTTCATCTTTCCGCATTGTTTCATCTTTCCGCATTGTTTCATCTTTCCGCATTGTTTCATCTTTCCGCATTGTTTCATCTTTCCGCATTGTTTCATCTTTCCGCATTGTTTCATCTTTCCGCATTGTTTCATCTTTCCGCATTGTTTCATCTTTCCGCATTGTTTCATCTTTCCGCATTGTTTCATCTTACCGCATTGTTTCATCTTTCCGCATTGTTTCATCTTTCCGCATTGTTTCATCTTTCCGCATTGTTTCATCTTTCCGCATTGTTTCATCTTTCATCTTTCCGCATTGTTTCATCTTTCATCTTTCCGCATTGTTTCATCTTTCATCTTTCCGCATTGTTTCATCTTTCATCTTTCCGCATTGTTTCATCTTTCATCTTTCCGCATTGTTTCATCTTTCATCTTTCCGCATTGTTTCATCTTTCATCTTTCCGCATTGTTTCATCTTTCATCTTTCCGCATTGTTTCATCTTTCATCTTCCGCATTCTTTCATCTTTCATCTTTCCGCATTCTTTCATCTTTCATCTTTCCGCATTGTTTCATCTTTCATCATTACGCAATGTTTCATCTTTCATCTTTCCGCATTGTTTCATCTTTCATCTTCCGCATTCTTTCATATTTCATCTTTCCGCATTGTTTCATCTTTCATCTCTCCGCATTTTTTCATCTTTCATCTTTCCGCATTGTTTCATCTTTCATCTTTCCGCATTGTTTCATCTTTCCGCATTGTTTCATCTTTCATCTTTCCGCATTGTTTCATCTTTCATCTTTCCGCATTTTTTCACCTTTCATCTTTCCGCATTGTTTCATCTTTTATCTTTCCGCATTGTTTCATCTTTCATCTTTCCGCATTCTTTCATCTTTCATCTTTCCGCATTCTTTCATCTTTCATCTTTCCGCATTGTTTCATCTTTCCGCATTGTTTCATCTTTCCGCATTGTTTCATCTTTCCGCATTGTTTCATCTTTCCGCATTGTTTCATCTTTCCGCATTGTTTCATCTTTCCGCATTGTTTCATCTTTCCGCATTGTTTCATCTTTCCGCATTGTTTCATCTTTCCGCATTGTTTCATCTTTCCGCATTGTTTCATCTTTCCGCATTGTTTCATCTTTCCGCATTGTTTCATCTTTCCGCATTGTTTCATCTTTCCGCATTGTTTCATCTTTCCGCATTGTTTCATCTTTCCGCATTGTTTCATCTTTCCGCATTGTTTCATCTTTCCGCATTGTTTCATCTTTCATCTTTCCGCATTGTTTCATCTTTCATCTTTCCGCATTGTTTCATCTTTCATCTTTCCGCATTGTTTCATCTTTCATCTTTCCGCATTGTTTCATCTTTCATCTTTCCGCATTGTTTCATCTTTCATCTTTCCGCATTTTTTCATCTTTCATCTTTCCGCATTGTTTCATCTTTCATCTTTCCGCATTGTTTCATCTTTCCGCATTGTTTCATCTTTCCGCATTGTTTCATCTTTCCGCATTGTTTCATCTTTCCGCATTGTTTCATCTTTCCGCATTGTTTCATCTTTCCGCATTGTTTCATCTTTCCGCATTGTTTCATCTTTCCGCATTGTTTCATCTTTCCGCATTGTTTCATCTTTCCGCATTGTTTCATCTTTCCGCATTGTTTCATCTTTCCGCATTGTTTCATCTTTCCGCATTGTTTCATCTTTCCGCATTGTTTCATCTTTCCGCATTGTTTCATCTTTCCGCATTGTTTCATCTTTCCGCATTGTTTCATCTTTCCGCATTGTTTCATCTTTCCGCATAGTTTCATCTTTCCGCATTGTTTCATCTTTCCGCATTGTTTCATCTTTCCGCATTGTTTCATCTTTCCGCATTGTTTCATCTTTCCGCATTGTTTCATCTTTCCGCATTGTTTCATCTTTCCGCATTGTTTCATCTTTCCGCATTGTTTCATCTTTCCGCATTGTTTCATCTTTCCGCATTGTTTCATCTTTCCGCATTGTTTCATCTTTCCGCATTGTTTCATCTTTCCGCATTGTTTCATCTTTCCGCATTGTTTCATCTTTCCGCATTGTTTCATCTTTCCGCATTGTTTCATCTTT
The DNA here is from genome assembly GCA_949152435.1 of Gastracanthus pulcherrimus. Taxonomy (NCBI): domain Eukaryota; kingdom Metazoa; phylum Arthropoda; class Insecta; order Hymenoptera; family Pteromalidae; genus Gastracanthus; species Gastracanthus pulcherrimus. The sequence continues at coordinate 41,227 of CASCKD010000027.1, read as the reverse complement.
CCGCATTGTTTCATCTTTCCGCATTGTTTCATCTTTCCGCATTGTTTCATCTTTCATCTTTCCGCATTGTTTTATCTTTCATCTTTCCGCATTGTTTCATCTTTCCGCATTGTTTCATCTTTCCGCATTGTTTCATCTTTCCGCATTGTTTCATCTTTCATCTTCCTCATTCTTTCATCTTTCATCTTTCCACATTGTTTCATCTTTCATCTTTCCGCATTTTTTCATCTTCCATCTTTCCGCATTGTTTCATCTTTCATCTTTCCTCATTGTTTCATCTTTCCGCATTGTTTCATCTTTTATCTTCCGCATTCTTTCATCTTTCATCTTTCCGCATTGTTTCATCTTTCATCTTTCCGCATTTTTTCATCTTTCATCTTTCCGCATTGTTTCATCTTTCATCTTTCCGCATTGTTTCATCTTTCATCTTTCCGCATTTTTTCATCTTTCATCTTTCCGCATTGTTTCATCTTTCATCTTTCCGCATTGTTTTATCTTTCATCTTTCCGCATTGTTTCATCTTTCCGCATTGTTTCATCTTTCCGCATTGTTTCATCTTTCATCTTCCTCATTCTTTCATCTTTCATCTTTCCGCATTGTTTCATCTTTCATCTTTCCGCATTTTTTCATCTTTCATCTTTCCGCATTGTTTCATCTTTCATCTTTCCGCATTGTTTCATCTTTCCGCATTGTTTCGTCTTTCCGCATTGTTTCATCTTTCCGCATTGTTTCATCTTTCCGCATTGTTTCATCTTTCCGCATTGTTTCATCTTTCCGCATTGTTTCATCTTTCCGCATTGTTTCATCTTTCATCTTCCGCATTCTTTCATCTTTCATCTTTCCGCATTGTTTCATCTTTCATCTTTCCGCATTTCTTCATCTTTCATCTTTCCGCATTGTTTCATCTTTCCGCATTGTTTCATCTTTCCGCATTGTTTCATCTTTCCGCATTGTTTCATCTTTCATCTTTCCGCATTGTTTCATCTTTCATCTTTCCGCATTCTTTCATCTTTCATCTTTCCGCATTGTTTCATCTTTCATCTTTCCGCATTGTTTCATCTTTCATCTTTCCGCATTCTTTCCTCTTTCATCTTTCCGCATTGTTTCATCTTTCATCTTTCCGCATTGTTTCATCTTTCATCTTTCCGCATTGTTTCATCTTTCATCTTTCCGCATTGTTTCATCTTTCATCTTTCCGCATTCTTTCATCTTTCATCTTTCCGCATTGTTTCATCTTTCATCATTCCGCATTGTTTCATCTTTCATCTTTCCGCATTGTTTCATTTTTCATCTTTCCGCATTCTTTCATCTTTCATCTTTCCGCATTGTTTCATCTTTCATCTTTCCGCATTGTTTCATCTTTCATCTTTCCGCATTGTTTCATCTTTCCGCATTGTTTCATCTTTCATCTTTCCGCATTGTTTCATCTTTCATCTTTCCGCATTGTTTCATCTTTCCGCATTGTTTCATCTTTCATCTTCCGCATTCTTTCATCTTTCATCTTTCCTCATTGTTTCATCTTTCATCTTTCCGCATTTTTTCATCTTTCATCTTTCCGCATTGTTTCATCTTTCCGTATTGTTTCATCTTTCCGCATTGTTTCATCTTTCCGCATTCTTTCATCTTTCCGCATTGTTTCATCTTTCCGCATTGTTTCATCTTTCCGCATTGTTTCATCCTTCCGCATTGTTTCATTTTTCCGCATTGTTTCATCTTTCATCTTTCCGCATTCTTTCATCTTTCATCTTTCCGCATTGTTTCATCTTTCATCTTTCCGCATTGTTTCATCTTTCATCTTTCCGCATTCTTTCATCTTTCATCTTTCCGCATTGTTTCATCTTTCATCTTTCCGCATTGTTTCATCTTTCATCTTTCCGCATTCTTTCATCTTTCATCTTTCCGCATTGTTTCATCTTTCATCTCTCCGCATTTTTTCATCTTTCATCTTTCCGCATTGTTTCATCTTTCATCTTTCCGCATTGTTTCATCTTTCCGCATTGTTTCATCTTTCATCTTTCCGCATTGTTTCATCTTTCATCTTTCCGCATTCTTTCATCTTTCATCTTTCCGGATTTTTTCATCTTTCATCTTTCCGCATTGTTTCATCTTTCATCTTTCCGCATTGTTTCATCTTTCCGCATTGTTTCATCTTTCCGCATTGTTTCATCTTTCCGCATTGTTTCATCTTTCCGAATTGTTTCATCTTTCCGCATTGTTTCATCTTTCCGCATTGTTTCATCTTTCCGCATTGTTTCATCTTTCCGCATTGTTTCATCTTTCCGCATTGTTTCATCTTTCCGCATTGTTTCATCTTTCCGCATTGTTTCATCTTTCCGCATTGTTTCATCTTTCCGCATTGTTTCATCTTTCCGCATTGTTTCATCTTTCCGCATTGTTTCATCTTTCCGCATTGTTTCATCTTTCCGCATTGTTTCATCTTTCCGCATTGTTTCATCTTTCCGCATTGTTTCATCTTTCCGCATTGTTTCATCTTTCCGCATTGTTTCATCTTTCCGCATTGTTTCATCTTTCCGCATTGTTTCATCTTTCCGCATTGTTTCATCTTTCATCTTTCCGCATTGTTTCATCTTTCATCTTTCCGAATTGTTTCATCTTTCATCTTTCCGCATTGTTTCATCTTTCATCTTTCCGCATTGTTTCATCTTTCATCTTTCCGCATTCATTCATCTTTCATCTTTCCGCATTGTTTCATCTTTCATCTTTTCGCATTGTTTCATCTTTCATCTTTCCGCATTCTTTCATCTTTCATCTTTCCGCATTCTTTCATCTTTCATCTTTCCGCATTGTTTCATCTTTCATCTTTCCGCATTGTTTCATCTTTCATCTTTCCGCATTCTTTCATCTTTCATCTTTCCGCATTGTTTCATCTTTCCGCATTGTTTCATCTTTCCGCATTGTTTCATCTTTCCGCATTGTTTCATCTTTCCGCATTGTTTCATCTTTCATCTTTCCGCATTGTTTCATCTTTCATCTTTCCGCATTCTTTCATCTTTCATCTTTCCGCATTGTTTCATCTTTCATCTTTCCGCATTGTTTCATCTTTCATCTTTCCGCATTCTTTCATCTTTCATCTTTCCGCATTGTTTCATCTTTCATCTTTCCGCATTGTTTCATCTTTCATCTTTCCGCATTCTTTCATCTTTCATCTTTCCGCATTGTTTCATCTTTCATCTTTCCGCATTGTTTCATCTTTCCGCATTGTTTCATCTTTCCGCATTGTTTCATCTTTCCGCATTGTTTCATCTTTCATCTTCCGCATTCTTTCATCTTTCATCTTTCCGCATTGTTTCATCTTTCATCTTTCCGCATTTTTTCATCTTTCATCTTTCCGCATTGTTTCATCTTTCATCTTTCCGCATTGTTTTATCTTTCATCTTTCCGCATTGTTTCATCTTTCATCTTCCTCATTCTTTCATCTTTCATCTTTCCGCATTGTTTCATCTTTCATCTTTCCGCATTTTTTCATCTTTCATCTTTCCGCATTGTTTCATCTTTCATCTTTCCTCATTGTTTCATCTTTCCGCATTGTTTCATCTTTCATCTTCCGCATTCTTTCATCTTTCATCTTTCCGCATTGTTTCATCTTTCATCTTTCCGCATTCTTTCATCTTTCATCTTTCCGCATTGTTTCATCTTTCATCTTTCCGCAATGTTTCATCTTTCATCTTTCCACATTGTTTCATCTTTCATCTTTCCGCATTGTTTCATCTTTCATCTTTCCGCATTGTTTCATCTTTCATCTTTCCGCATTGTTTCATCTTTCATCTTTCCGCATTGTTTCATCTTTCCGCATTGTTTCATCTTTCATCTTCCGCATTGTTTCATCTTTCATCTTTCCGCATTGTTTCATCTTTCATCTTTCCGCATTTTTTCATCTTTCATGTTTCCGCATTGTTTCATCTTTCATCTTTCCGCATTGTTTCATCTTTCCGCATTGTTTCATCTTTCATCTTTCCGCATTGTTTCATCTTTCATCTTTCCGCATTCTTTCATCTTTCATCTTTCCGCATTTTTTCATCTTTCATCTTTCCGCATTGTTTAATCTTTCATCTTTCCGCATTGTTTCATCTTTCCGCATTGTTTCATCTTTCCGCATTGTTTCATCTTTCCGCATTGTTTCATCTTTCCGAATTGTTTCATCTTTCCGCATTGTTTCATCTTTCCGCATTGTTTCATCTTTCCGCATTGTTTCATCTTTCCGCATTGTTTCATCTTTCCGCATTGTTTCATCTTTCCGCATTGTTTCATCTTTCCGCATTGTTTCATCTTTCCGCATTGTTTCATCTTTCCGCATTGTTTCATCTTTCCGCATTGTTTCATCTTTCCGCATTGTTTCATCTTTCCGCATTGTTTCATCTTTCCGCATTGTTTCATCTTTCCGCATTGTTTCATCTTTCCGCATTGTTTCATCTTTCCGCATTGTTTCATCTGTCCGCATTGTTTCATCTTTCCGCATTGTTTCATCTTTCCGCATTGTTTCATCTTTCCGCATTGTTTTCATCTTTCCGCATTGTTTCATCTTTCCGCATTGTTTCATCTTTCCGCATTGTTTCATCTTTCCGCATTGTTTCATCTTTCCGCATTGTTTCATCTTTCCGCATTGTTTCATCTTTCCGCATTGTTTCATCTTTCCGCATTGTTTCATCTTTCCGCATTGTTTCATCTTTCCGCATTGTTTCATCTTTCCGCATTGTTTCATCTTTCATCTTTCCGCATTGTTTCATCTTTCATCTTTCCGAATTGTTTCATCTTTCATCTTTCCGCATTGTTTCATCTTTCATCTTTCCGCATTGTTTCATCTTTCATCTTTCAGCATTCATTCATCTTTCATCTTTCCGCATTGTTTCATCTTTCATCTTTTCGCATTGTTTCATCTTTCATCTTTCCGCATTCTTTCATCTTTCATCTTTCCGCATTCTTTCATCTTTCATCTTTCCGCATTGTTTCATCTTTCATCTTTCCGCATTGTTTCATCTTTCATCTTTCCGCATTCTTTCATCTTTCATCTTTCCGCATTGTTTCATCTTTCCGCATTGTTTCATCTTTCCGCATTGTTTCATCTTTCATCTTTCCGCATTGTTTCATCTTTCATCTTTCCGCATTCTTTCATCTTTCATCTTTCCGCATTGTTTCATCTTTCATCTTTCCGCATTGTTTCATCTTTCATCTTTCCGCATTCTTTCATCTTTCATCTTTCCGCATTGTTTCATCTTTCATCTTTCCGCATTGTTTCATCTTTCCGCATTGTTTCATCTTTCCGCATTGTTTCATCTTTCCGCATTGTTTCATCTTTCATCTTCCGCATTCTTTCATCTTTCATCTTTCCGCATTGTTTCATCTTTCATCTTTCCGCATTTTTTCATCTTTCATCTTTCCGCATTGTTTCATCTTTCATCTTTCCGCATTGTTTTATCTTTCATCTTTCCGCATTGTTTCATCTTTCATCTTCCTCATTCTTTCATCTTTCATCTTTCCGCATTGTTTCATCTTTCATCTTTCCGCATTTTTTCATCTTTCATCTTTCCGCATTGTTTCATCTTTCATCTTTCCTCATTGTTTCATCTTTCCGCATTGTTTCATCTTTCCGCATTGTTTCATCTTTCCGCATTGTTTCATCTTTCCGCATTGTTTCATCTTTCCGCATTGTTTCATCTTTCCGCATTGTTTCATCTTTCCGCATTGATTCATCTTTCCGCATTGTTTCATCTTTCCGCATTGTTTCATCTTTCATCTTTCCGCATTGTTTCATGTTTCATCTTTCCTTATTGTTTCATCTTTCATCTTTCCGCATTGTTTCATCTTTCATCTTTCCGCATTGTTTCATCTTTCATCTTTCCGCATTGTTTCATCTTTCATCTTTCCGAATTGTTTCATCTTTCATCTATCCGCATTGTTTCATCTTTCATCTTTCCGCATTGTTTCATCTTTCATCTTTCCGCATTGTTTCATCTTTCATCTTTCCGCATTGTTTCATCTTTCATCTTTCCGCATTGTTTCATCTTTCATCTTTCCGCATTGTTTCATCTTTCATCTTTCCGCATTCTTTCATCTTTCATCTTTCCGCATTGTTTCATCTTTCATCTTTCCGCATTGTTTCATCTTTCCGCATTGTTTCATCTTTCATCTTCCGCATTCTTTCATCTTTCATCTTTCCGCATTGTTTCATCTTTCATCTTTTCGCATTGTTTCATCTTTCATCTTTCCGCATTCTTTCATCTTTCATCTTTCCGCATTCTTTCATCTTTCATCTTTCCGCATTGTTTCATCTTGCATCTTTCCGCATTGTTTCATCTTTCATCTTTCCGCATTCTTTCATCTTTCATCTTTCCGCATTGTTTCATCTTTCCGCATTGTTTCATCTTTCCGCATTGTTTCATCTTTCCGCATTGTTTCATCTTTCCGCATTGTTTCATCTTTCCGCATTGTTTCATCTTTCCGCATTGTTTCATCTTTCCGCATTGTTTCATCTTTCCGCATTGTTTCATCTTTCATCTTTCCGCATTGTTTCATCTATCATCTTTCCGCATTCTTTCATCTTTCATCTTTCCGCATTGTTTCATCTTTCATCTTTCCGCATTGTTTCATCTTTCCGCATTGTTTCATCTTTCATCTTCCGCATTCTTTCATCTTTCATCTTTCCGCATTGTTTCATCTTTCATCTTTCCGCATTTTTTCATCTTTCATCTTTCCGCATTGTTTCATCTTTCATCTTTCCGCATTGTTTTATCTTTCATCTTTCCGCATTGTTTCATCTTTCCGCATTGTTTCATCTTTCCGCATTGTTTCATCTTTCCGCATTGTTTCATCTTTCATCTTCCTCATTCTTTCATCTTTCACCTTTCCACATTGTTTCATCTTTCATCTTTCCGCATTTTTTCATCTTCCATCTTTCCGCATTGTTTCATCTTTCATCTTTCCTCATTGTTTCATCTTTCCGCATTGTTTCATCTTTTATCTTCCGCATTCTTTCATCTTTCATCTTTCCGCATTGTTTCATCTTTCATCTTTCCGCATTTTTTCATCTTTCATCTTTCCGCATTGTTTCATCTTTCATCTTTCCGCATTGTTTCATCTTTCCGCATTGTTTCATCTTTCATCTTTCCGCATTGTTTCATCTTTCCGCATTGTTTCATCTTTCCGCATTGTTTCATCTTTCCGCATTGTTTCATCTTTCCGCATTGTTTCATCTTTCCGCATTGTTTCATCTTTCCGCATTGTTTCATCTTTCCCCATTGTTTCATCTTTCCGCATTGTTTCATCTTTCCGCATTGTTTCATCTTACCGCATTGTTTCATCTTTCCGCATTGTTTCATCTTTCCGCATTGTTTCATCTTTCCGCATTGTTTCATCTTTCATCTTTCCGCATTGTTTCATCTTTCATCTTTCCGCATTGTTTCATCTTTCATCTTTCCGCATTGTTTCATCTTTCATCTTTCCGCATTGTTTCATCTTTCATCTTTCCGCATTCTTTCATCTTTCATCTTTCCGCATTGTTTCATCTTTCATCTTTCCGCATTGTTTCATCTTTCATCTTTCCGCATTGTTTCATCTTTCATCTTCCGCATTCTTTCATCTTTCATCTTTCCGCATTCTTTCATCTTTCATCTTTCCGCATTGTTTCATCTTTCATCTTTCCGCAATGTTTCATCTTTCATCTTTCCGCATTGTTTCATCTTTCATCTTCCGCATTCTTTCATCTTTCATCTTTCCGCATTCTTTCATCTTTCATCTTTCCGCATTTTTTCATCTTTCATCTTTCCGCATCGTTTCATCTTTCATCTTTCCGCATTGTTTCATCTTTCCGCATTGTTTCATCTTTCATCTTTCCGCATTGTTTCATCTTTCATCTTTCCGTATTTTTTCACCTTTCATCTTTCCGCATTGTTTCATCTTTCATCTTTCCGCATTGTTTAATCTTTCATCTTTCCGCATTCTTTCATCTTTCATCTTTCCGCATTGTTTCATCTTTCCGCATTGTTTCATCTTTCCGCATTGTTTCATCTTTCCGCATTGTTTCATCTTTCCGCATTGTTTCATCTTTCCGCATTGTTTCATCTTTCCGCATTGTTTCATCTTTCCGCATTGTTTCATCTTTCCGCATTGTTTCATCTTCCCGCATTGTTTCATCTTTCCGCATTGTTTCATCTTTCCGCATTGTTTCATCTTTCCGCATTGTTTCATCTTTCCGCATTGTTTCATCTTTCCGCATTGTTTCATCTTTCCGCATTGTTTCATCTTTCCGCATTGTTTCATCTTTCCGAATTATTTCATCTTTCATCTTTCCGCATTGTTTCATCTTTCATCTTTCCGCATTGTTTCATCTTTCATCTTTCCGCATTGTTTTATCTTTCATCTTTCCGCATTGTTTCATCTTTCCGCATTGTTTCATCTTTCCGCATTGTTTCATCTTTCCGCATTGTTTCATCTTTCCGCATTGTTTCATCTTTCCGCATTGTTTCATCTTTCATCTTCCTCATTCTTTCATCTTTCATCTTTCCACATTGTTTCATCTTTCATCTTTCCGCATTTTTTCATCTTCCATCTTTCCGCATTGTTTCATCTTTCATCTTTCCTCATTGTTTCATCTTTCCGCATTGTTTCATCTTTTATCTTCCGCATTCTTTCATCTTTCATCTTTCCGCATTGTTTCATCTTTCATCTTTCCGCATTTTTTCATCTTTCATCTTTCCGCATTGTTTCATCTTTCATCTTTCCGCATTGTTTCATCTTTCCGCATTGTTTCATCTTTCCGCATTGTTTCATCTTTCCGCATTGTTTCATCTTTCCGCATTGTTTCATCTTTCCGCATTGTTTCATCTTTCCGCATTGTTTCATCTTTCCGCATTGTTTCATCTTTCCGCATTGTTTCATCTTTCCGCATTGTTTCATCTTTCCGCATTGTTTCATCTTACCGCATTGTTTCATCTTTCCGCATTGTTTCATCTTTCCGCATTGTTTCATCTTTCCGCATTGTTTCATCTTTCCGCATTGTTTCATCTTTCATCTTTCCGCATTGTTTCATCTTTCATCTTTCCGCATTGTTTCATCTTTCATCTTTCCGCATTGTTTCATCTTTCATCATTCCGCATTGTTTCATCTTTCATCTTTCCGCATTGTTTCATCTTTCATCTTTCCGCATTGTTTCATCTTTCATCTTTCCGCATTGTTTCATCTTTCATCTTCCGCATTCTTTCATCTTTCATCTTTCCGCATTCTTTCATCTTTCATCTTTCCGCATTGTTTCATCTTTCATCATTACGCAATGTTTCATCTTTCATCTTTCCGCATTGTTTCATCTTTCATCTTCCGCATTCTTTCATATTTCATCTTTCCGCATTGTTTCATCTTTCATCTCTCCGCATTTTTTCATCTTTCATCTTTCCGCATTGTTTCATCTTTCATCTTTCCGCATTGTTTCATCTTTCCGCATTGTTTCATCTTTCATCTTTCCGCATTGTTTCATCTTTCATCTTTCCGCATTTTTTCACCTTTCATCTTTCCGCATTGTTTCATCTTTCATCTTTCCGCATTGTTTCATCTTTCATCTTTCCGCATTCTTTCATCTTTCATCTTTCCGCATTCTTTCATCTTTCATCTTTCCGCATTGTTTCATCTTTCCGCATTGTTTCATCTTTCCGCATTGTTTCATCTTTCCGCATTGTTTCATCTTTCCGCATTGTTTCATCTTTCCGCATTGTTTCATCTTTCCGCATTGTTACATCTTTCCGCATTGTTTCATCTTTCCGCATTGTTTCATCTTTCCGCATTGTTTCATCTTTCCGCATTGTTTCATCTTTCCGCATTGTTTCATCTTTCCGCATTGTTTCATCTTTCCGCATTGTTTCATCTTTCCGCATTGTTTCATCTTTCATCTTTCCGCATTGTTTCATCTTTCATCTTTCCGCATTGTTTCATCTTTCATCTTTCCGCATTGTTTCATCTTTCATCTTTCCGCATTGTTTCATCTTTCATCTTTCCGCATTGTTTCATCTTTCATCTTTCCGCATTTTTTCATCTTTCATCTTTCCGCATTGTTTCATCTTTCATCTTTCCGCATTGTTTCATCTTTCCGCATTGTTTCATCTTTCCGCATTGTTTCATCTTTCCGCATTGTTTCATCTTTCCGCATTGTTTCATCTTTCCGCATTGTTTCATCTTTCCGCATTGTTTCATCTTTCCGCATTGTTTCATCTTTCCGCATTGTTTCATCTTTCCGCATTGTTTCATCTTTCCGCATTGTTTCATCTTTCCGCATTGTTTCATCTTTCCGCATTGTTTCATCTTTCCGCATTGTTTCATCTTTCCGCATTGTTTCATCTTTCCGCATTGTTTCATCTTTCCGCATTGTTTCATCTTTCCGCATTGTTTCATCTTTCCGCATAGTTTCATCTTTCCGCATTGTTTCATCTTTCCGCATTGTTTCATCTTTCCGCATTGTTTCATCTTTCCGCATTGTTTCATCTTTCCGCATTGTTTCATCTTTCCGCATTGTTTCATCTTTCCGCATTGTTTCATCTTTCCGCATTGTTTCATCTTTCCGCATTGTTTCATCTTTCCGCATTGTTTCATCTTTCCGCATTGTTTCATCTTTCCGCATTGTTTCATCTTTCCGCATTGTTTCATCTTTCCGCATTGTTTCATCTTTCCGCATTGTTTCATCTTTCATCTTTCCGCATTGTTTTATCTTTCATCTTTCCGCATTGTTTCATCTTTCCGCATTGTTTCATCTTTCCGCATTGTTTCATCTTTCCGCATTGTTTCATCTTTCCGCATTGTTTCATCTTTCATCTTCCTCATTCTTTCATCTTTCATCTTTCCACATTGTTTCATCTTTCATCTTTCCGCATTTTTTCATCTTCCATCTTTCCGCATTGTTTCATCTTTCATCTTTCCTCATTGTTTCATCTTTCCGCATTGTTTCATCTTTTATCTTCCGCATTCTTTCATCTTTCATCTTTCCGCATTGTTTCATCTTTCATCTTTCCGCATTTTTTCATCTTTCATCTTTCCGCATTGTTTCATCTTTCATCTTTCCGCATTGTTTCATCTTTCATCTTTCCGCATTTTTTCATCTTTCATCTTTCCGCATTGTTTCATCTTTCATCTTTCCGCATTGTTTTATCTTTCATCTTTCCGCATTGTTTCATCTTTCCGCATTGTTTCATCTTTCCGCATTGTTTGATCTTTCCGCATTGTTTCATCTTTCATCTTCCTCATTCTTTCATCTTTCATCTTTCCGCATTGTTTCATCTTTCATCTTTCCGCATTTTTTCATCTTTCATCTTTCCGCATTGTTTCATCTTTCATCTTTCCGCATTGTTTCATCTTTCCGCATTGTTTCGTCTTTCCGCATTGTTTCATCTTTCCGCATTGTTTCATCTTTCCGCATTGTTTCATCTTTCCGCATTGTTTCATCTTTCCGCATTGTTTCATCTTTCCGCATTGTTTCATCTTTCCGCATTGTTTCATCTTTCCGCATTGTTTCATCTTTCCGCATTGTTTCATCTTTCCGCATTGTTTCATCTTTCCGCATTGTTTCATCTTACCGCATTGTTTCATCTTTCCGCATTGTTTCATCTTTCCGCATTGTTTCATCTTTCCGCATTGTTTCATCTTTCATCTTTCCGCATTGTTTCATCTTTCATCTTTCCGCATTGTTTCATCTTTCATCTTTCCGCATTGTTTCATCTTTCATCTTTCCGCATTGTTTCATCTTTCATCTTTCCGCATTCTTTCATCTTTCATCTTTCCGCATTGTTTCATCTTTCATCTTTCCGCATTGTTTCATCTTTCATCTTTCCGCATTGTTTCATCTTTCATCTTCCGCATTCTTTCATCTTTCATCTTTCCGCATTCTTTCATCTTTCATCTTTCCGCATTGTTTCATCTTTCATCTTTCCGCAATGTTTCATCTTTCATCTTTCCGCATTGTTTCATCTTTCATCTTCCGCATTCTTTCATCTTTCATCTTTCCGCATTCTTTCATCTTTCATCTTTCCGCATTTTTTCATCTTTCATCTTTCCGCATTGTTTCATCTTTCATCTTTCCGCATTGTTTCATCTTTCCGCATTGTTTCATCTTTCATCTTTCCGCATTGTTTCATCTTTCATCTTTCCGCATTTTTTCACCTTTCATCTTTCCGCATTGTTTCATCTTTCATCTTTCCGCATTGTTTCATCTTTCATCTTTCCGCATTCTTTCATCTTTCATCTTTCCGCATTGTTTCATCTTTCCGCATTGTTTCATCTTTCCGCATTGTTTCATCTTTCCGCATTGTTTCATCTTTCCGCATTGTTTCATCTTTCCGCATTGTTTCATCTTTCCGCATTGTTTCATCTTTCCGCATTGTTTCATCTTTCCGCATTGTTTCATCTTCCCGCATTGTTTCATCTTTCCGCATTGTTTCATCTTTCCGCATTGTTTCATCTTTCCGCATTGTTTCATCTTTCCGCATTGTTTCATCTTTCCGCATTGTTTCATCTTTCCGCATTATTTCATCTTTCCGCATTGTTTCATCTTTCCGCATTGTTTCATCTTTCCGCATTGTTTCATCTTTCCGCATTGTTTCATCTTTCATCTTTCCGCATTGTTTCATCTTTCATCTTTCCGCTTTGTTTCATCTTTCATCTTTCCGCATTGTTTCATCTTTCATCTTTCCGCATTGTTTCATCTTTCATCTTTCCGCATTGTTTCATCTTTCATCTTTCCGCATTGTTTCATCTTTCATCTTTCCGCATTGTTTCATCTTTCATCTTCCGCATTCTTTCATCTTTCATCTTTCCGCATTGTTTCATCTTTCATCTTTCCGCATTTTTTCATCTTTCATCTTTCCGCATTGTTTCATCTTTCATCTTTCCGCATTGTTTCATCTTTCCGCATTGTTTCATCTTTCATCTTTCCGCATTGTTTCATCTTTCATCTTTCCGCATTCTTTCATCTTTCATCTTTCCGCATTTTTTCATCTTTCATCTTTCCGCATTGTTTCATCTTTCATCTTTCCGCATTGTTTCATCTTTCCGCATTGTTTCATCTTTCCGCATTATTTCATCTTTCCGCATTATTTCATCTTTCCGCATTGTTTCATCTTTCCGCATTGTTTCATCTTTCCGCATTGTTTCATCTTTCCGCATTGTTTCATCTTTCCGCATTGTTTCATCTTTCCGCATTGTTTCATCTTTCCGCATTGTTTCATCTTTCCGCATTGTTTCATCTTTCCGCATTGTTTCATCTTTCCGCATTGTTTCATCTTTCCGCATTGTTTCATCTTTCCGCATTGTTTCATCTTTCCGCATTGTTTCATCTTTCCGCATTGTTTCATCTTTCCGCATTGTTTCATCTTTCATCTTTCCGCATTGTTTTATCTTTCATCTTTCCGCATTGTTTCATCTTTCCGCATTGTTTCATCTTTCCGCATTGTTTCATCTTTCATCTTCCTCATTCTTTCATCTTTCATCTTTCCACATTGTTTCATCTTTCATCTTTCCGCATTTTTTCATCTTCCATCTTTCCGCATTGTTTCATCTTTCATCTTTCCTCATTGTTTCATCTTTCCGCATTGTTTCATCTTTTATCTTCCGCATTCTTTCATCTTTCATCTTTCCGCATTGTTTCATCTTTCATCTTTCCGCATTTTTTCATCTTTCATCTTTCCGCATTGTTTCATCTTTCATCTTTCCGCATTGTTTCATCTTTCCGCATTGTTTCATCTTTCCGCATTGTTTCATCTTTCCGCATTGTTTCATCTTTCCGCATTGTTTCATCTTTCCGCATTGTTTCATCTTTCCGCATTGTTTCATCTTTCCGCATTGTTTCATCTTTCCGCATTGTTTCATCTTACCGCATTGTTTCATCTTTCCGCATTGTTTCATCTTTCCGCATTGTTTCATCTTTCCGCATTGTTTCATCTTTCATCTTTCCGCATTGTTTCATCTTTCATCTTTCCGCATTGTTTCATCTTTCATCTTTCCGCATTGTTTCATCTTTCATCTTTCCGCATTGTTTCATCTTTCATCTTTCCGCATTGTTTCATCTTTCATCTTTCCGCATTGTTTCATCTTTCATCTTTCCGCATTGTTTCATCTTTCATCTTTCCGCATTGTTTCATCTTTCATCTTCCGCATTCTTTCATCTTTCATCTTTCCGCATTCTTTCATCTTTCATCTTTCCGCATTGTTTCATCTTTCATCTTTCCGCAATGTTTCATCTTTCATCTTTCCGCATTGTTTCATCTTTCATCTTCCGCATTCTTTCATATTTCATCTTTCCGCATTGTTTCATCTTTCATCTCTCCGCATTTTTTCATCTTTCATCTTTCCGCATTGTTTCATCTTTCATCTTTCCGCATTGTTTCATCTTTCCGCATTGTTTCATCTTTCCGCATTGTTTCATCTTTCCGCATTGTTTCATCTTTCATCTTTCCGCATTGTTTCATCTTTCATCTTTCCGCATTTTTTCACCTTTCATCTTTCCGCATTGTTTCATCTTTCATCTTTCCGCATTGTTTCATCTTTCATCTTTCCGCATTCTTTCATCTTTCATCTTTCCGCATTGTTTCATCTTTCCGCATTGTTTCATCTTTCCGCATTGTTTCATCTTTCCGCATTGTTTCATCTTTCCGCATTGTTTCATCTTTCCGCATTGTTTCATCTTTCCGCATTGTTTCATCTTTCCGCATTGTTTCATCTTTCCGCATTGTTTCATCTTTCCGCATTGTTTCATCTTTCCGCATTGTTTCATCTTTCCGCATTGTTTCATCTTTCATCTTTCCGCATTGTTTCATCTTTCATCTTTCCGCATTGTTTCATCTTTCATCTTTCCGCATTGTTTCATCTTTCATCTTTCCGCATTTTTTCATCTTTCATCTTTCCGCATTGTTTCATCTTTCATCTTTCCGCATTGTTTCATCTTTCCGCATTGTTTCATCTTTCCGCATTGTTTCATCTTTCCGCATTGTTTCATCTTTCCGCATTGTTTCATCTTTCCGCATTGTTTCATCTTTCCGCATTGTTTCATCTTTCCGCTTTGTTTCATCTTTCCGCATTGTTTCATCTTTCCGCATTGTTTCATCTTTCCGCATTGTTTCATCTTTCCGCATTGTTTCATCTTTCCGCATTGTTTCATCTTTCCGCATTGTTTCATCTTTCCGCATTGTTTCATCTTTCCGCATTGTTTCATCTTTCCGCATTGTTTCATCTTTCCGCATTGTTTCATCTTTCCGCATTGTTTCATCTTTCCGCATTGTTTCATCTTTCCGCATTGTTTCATCTTTCCGCATTGTTTCATCTTTCCGCATTGTTTCATCTTTCCGCATTGTTTCATCTTTCCGCATTGTTTCATCTTTCCGCATTGTTTCATCTTTCATCTTTCCGCATTGTTTTATCTTTCATCTTTCCGCATTGTTTCATCTTTCCGCATTGTTTCATCTTTCCGCATTGTTTCATCTTTCCGCATTGTTTCATCTTTCCGCATTGTTTCATCTTTCATCTTCCTCATTCTTTCATCTTTCATCTTTCCACATTGTTTCATCTTTCATCTTTCCGCATTTTTTCATCTTCCATCTTTCCGCATTGTTTCATCTTTCATCTTTCCTCATTGTTTCATCTTTCCGCATTGTTTCATCTTTTATCTTCCGCATTCTTTCATCTTTCATCTTTCCGCATTGTTTCATCTTTCATCTTTCCGCATTTTTTCATCTTTCATCTTTCCGCATTGTTTCATCTTTCATCTTTCCGCATTGTTTCATCTTTCATCTTTCCGCATTTTTTCATCTTTCATCTTTCCGCATTGTTTCATCTTTCATCTTTCCGCATTGTTTTATCTTTCATCTTTCCGCATTGTTTCATCTTTCCGCATTGTTTCATCTTTCCGCATTGTTTGATCTTTCCGCATTGTTTCATCTTTCATCTTCCTCATTCTTTCATCTTTCATCTTTCCGCATTGTTTCATCTTTCATCTTTCCGCATTTTTTCATCTTTCATCTTTCCGCATTGTTTCATCTTTCATCTTTCCGCATTGTTTCATCTTTCCGCATTGTTTCGTCTTTCCGCATTGTTTCATCTTTCCGCATTGTTTCATCTTTCCGCATTGTTTCATCTTTCCGCATTGTTTCATCTTTCCGCATTGTTTCATCTTTCCGCATTGTTTCATCTTTCCGCATTGTTTCATCTTTCCGCATTGTTTCATCTTTCCGCATTGTTTCATCTTTCCGCATTGTTTCATCTTTCCGCATTGTTTCATCTTACCGCATTGTTTCATCTTTCCGCATTGTTTCATCTTTCCGCATTGTTTCATCTTTCCGCATTGTTTCATCTTTCATCTTTCCGCATTGTTTCATCTTTCATCTTTCCGCATTGTTTCATCTTTCATCTTTCCGCATTGTTTCATCTTTCATCTTTCCGCATTGTTTCATCTTTCATCTTTCCGCATTCTTTCATCTTTCATCTTTCCGCATTGTTTCATCTTTCATCTTTCCGCATTGTTTCATCTTTCATCTTTCCGCATTGTTTCATCTTTCATCTTCCGCATTCTTTCATCTTTCATCTTTCCGCATTCTTTCATCTTTCATCTTTCCGCATTGTTTCATCTTTCATCTTTCCGCAATGTTTCATCTTTCATCTTTCCGCATTGTTTCATCTTTCATCTTCCGCATTCTTTCATCTTTCATCTTTCCGCATTCTTTCATCTTTCATCTTTCCGCATTTTTTCATCTTTCATCTTTCCGCATTGTTTCATCTTTCATCTTTCCGCATTGTTTCATCTTTCCGCATTGTTTCATCTTTCATCTTTCCGCATTGTTTCATCTTTCATCTTTCCGCATTTTTTCACCTTTCATCTTTCCGCATTGTTTCATCTTTCATCTTTCCGCATTGTTTCATCTTTCATCTTTCCGCATTCTTTCATCTTTCATCTTTCCGCATTGTTTCATCTTTCCGCATTGTTTCATCTTTCCGCATTGTTTCATCTTTCCGCATTGTTTCATCTTTCCGCATTGTTTCATCTTTCCGCATTGTTTCATCTTTCCGCATTGTTTCATCTTTCCGCATTGTTTCATCTTTCCGCATTGTTTCATCTTCCCGCATTGTTTCATCTTTCCGCATTGTTTCATCTTTCCGCATTGTTTCATCTTTCCGCATTGTTTCATCTTTCCGCATTGTTTCATCTTTCCGCATTGTTTCATCTTTCCGCATTGTTTCATCTTTCCGCATTGTTTCATCTTTCCGCATTGTTTCATCTTTCCGCATTGTTTCATCTTTCCGCATTGTTTCATCTTTCATCTTTCCGCATTGTTTCATCTTTCATCTTTCCGCTTTGTTTCATCTTTCATCTTTCCGCATTGTTTCATCTTTCATCTTTCCGCATTGTTTCATCTTTCATCTTTCCGCATTGTTTCATCTTTCATCTTTCCGCATTGTTTCATCTTTCATCTTTCCGCATTGTTTCATCTTTCATCTTCCGCATTCTTTCATCTTTCATCTTTCCGCATTGTTTCATCTTTCATCTTTCCGCATTTTTTCATCTTTCATCTTTCCGCATTGTTTCATCTTTCATCTTTCCGCATTGTTTCATCTTTCCGCATTGTTTCATCTTTCATCTTTCCGCATTGTTTCATCTTTCATCTTTCCGCATTCTTTCATCTTTCATCTTTCCGCATTTTTTCATCTTTCATCTTTCCGCATTGTTTCATCTTTCATCTTTCCGCATTGTTTCATCTTTCCGCATTGTTTCATCTTTCCGCATTATTTCATCTTTCCGCATTATTTCATCTTTCCGCATTGTTTCATCTTTCCGCATTGTTTCATCTTTCCGCATTGTTTCATCTTTCCGCATTGTTTCATCTTTCCGCATTGTTTCATCTTTCCGCATTGTTTCATCTTTCCGCATTGTTTCATCTTTCCGCATTGTTTCATCTTTCCGCATTGTTTCATCTTTCCGCATTGTTTCATCTTTCCGCATTGTTTCATCTTTCCGCATTGTTTCATCTTTCCGCATTGTTTCATCTTTCATCTTTCCGCATTGTTTTATCTTTCATCTTTCCGCATTGTTTCATCTTTCCGCATTGTTTCATCTTTCCGCATTGTTTCATCTTTCATCTTCCTCATTCTTTCATCTTTCATCTTTCCACATTGTTTCATCTTTCATCTTTCCGCATTTTTTCATCTTCCATCTTTCCGCATTGTTTCATCTTTCATCTTTCCTCATTGTTTCATCTTTCCGCATTGTTTCATCTTTTATCTTCCGCATTCTTTCATCTTTCATCTTTCCGCATTGTTTCATCTTTCATCTTTCCGCATTTTTTCATCTTTCATCTTTCCGCATTGTTTCATCTTTCATCTTTCCGCATTGTTTCATCTTTCCGCATTGTTTCATCTTTCCGCATTGTTTCATCTTTCCGCATTGTTTCATCTTTCCGCATTGTTTCATCTTTCCGCATTGTTTCATCTTTCCGCATTGTTTCATCTTTCCGCATTGTTTCATCTTTCCGCATTGTTTCATCTTACCGCATTGTTTCATCTTTCCGCATTGTTTCATCTTTCCGCATTGTTTCATCTTTCCGCATTGTTTCATCTTTCATCTTTCCGCATTGTTTCATCTTTCATCTTTCCGCATTGTTTCATCTTTCATCTTTCCGCATTGTTTCATCTTTCATCTTTCCGCATTGTTTCATCTTTCATCTTTCCGCATTGTTTCATCTTTCATCTTTCCGCATTGTTTCATCTTTCATCTTTCCGCATTGTTTCATCTTTCATCTTTCCGCATTGTTTCATCTTTCATCTTCCGCATTCTTTCATCTTTCATCTTTCCGCATTCTTTCATCTTTCATCTTTCCGCATTGTTTCATCTTTCATCTTTCCGCAATGTTTCATCTTTCATCTTTCCGCATTGTTTCATCTTTCATCTTCCGCATTCTTTCATATTTCATCTTTCCGCATTGTTTCATCTTTCATCTCTCCGCATTTTTTCATCTTTCATCTTTCCGCATTGTTTCATCTTTCATCTTTCCGCATTGTTTCATCTTTCCGCATTGTTTCATCTTTCCGCATTGTTTCATCTTTCCGCATTGTTTCATCTTTCATCTTTCCGCATTGTTTCATCTTTCATCTTTCCGCATTTTTTCACCTTTCATCTTTCCGCATTGTTTCATCTTTCATCTTTCCGCATTGTTTCATCTTTCATCTTTCCGCATTCTTTCATCTTTCATCTTTCCGCATTGTTTCATCTTTCCGCATTGTTTCATCTTTCCGCATTGTTTCATCTTTCCGCATTGTTTCATCTTTCCGCATTGTTTCATCTTTCCGCATTGTTTCATCTTTCCGCATTGTTTCATCTTTCCGCATTGTTTCATCTTTCCGCATTGTTTCATCTTTCCGCATTGTTTCATCTTTCCGCATTGTTTCATCTTTCATCTTTCCGCATTGTTTCATCTTTCATCTTTCCGCATTGTTTCATCTTTCATCTTTCCGCATTGTTTCATCTTTCATCTTTCCGCATTTTTTCATCTTTCATCTTTCCGCATTGTTTCATCTTTCATCTTTCCGCATTGTTTCATCTTTCCGCATTGTTTCATCTTTCCGCATTGTTTCATCTTTCCGCATTGTTTCATCTTTCCGCATTGTTTCATCTTTCCGCATTGTTTCATCTTTCCGCATTGTTTCATCTTTCCGCTTTGTTTCATCTTTCCGCATTGTTTCATCTTTCCGCATTGTTTCATCTTTCCGCATTGTTTCATCTTTCCGCATTGTTTCATCTTTCCGCATTGTTTCATCTTTCCGCATTGTTTCATCTTTCCGCATTGTTTCATCTTTCCGCATTGTTTCATCTTTCCGCATTGTTTCATCTTTCCGCATTGTTTCATCTTTCCGCATTGTTTCATCTTTCCGCATTGTTTCATCTTTCCGCATTGTTTCATCTTTCCGCATTGTTTCATCTTTCCGCATTGTTTCATCTTTCCGCATTGTTTCATCTTTCCGCATTGTTTCATCTTTCATCTTTCCGCATTGTTTCATCTTTCATCTTTCCGCATTGTTTCATCTTTCATCTTTCCGCATTGTTTCATCTTTCATCTTTCCGCATTGTTTCATCTTTCATCTTTCCGCATTGTTTCATCTTTCATCTTTCCGCATTGTTTCATCTTTCCGCATTGTTTCATCTTTCATCTTCCGCATTTCATCATCTTTCATCTTTCCGCATTGTTTCATCTTTCCGCATTGTTTCATCTTTCCGCATTGTTTCATCTTTCCGCATTGTTTCATCTTTCATCTTTCCGCATTCTTTCATCTTTCATCTTTCCGCATTGTTTCATCTTTCATCTTTCCGCATTCTTTCCTCTTTCATCTTTCCGCATTGTTTCATCTTTCATCTTTCCGCATTGTTTCATCTTTCATCTTTCCGCATTGTTTCATCTTTCATCTTTCCGCATTGTTTCATCTTTCATCTTTCCGCATTCTTTCATCTTTCATCTTTCCGCATTGTTTCATCTTTCATCTTTCCGCATTGCTTCATCTTTCATCTTTCCGCATTGTTTCATCTTTCATCTTTCCGCATTCTTTCATCTTTCATCTTTCCGCATTGTTTCATCTTTCATCTTTCCGCATTGTTTCATCTTTCATCTTTCCGCATTGTTTCATCTTTCCGCATTGTTTCATCTTTCATCTTCCGCATTCTTTCATCTTTCATCTTTCCTCATTGTTTCATCTTTCATCTTTCCGCATTTTTTCATCTTTCATCTTTCCGCATTGTTTCATCTTTCCGCATTGTTTCATCTTTCCGCATTGTTTCATCTTTCATCTTTCCGCATTGTTTCATCTTTCCGCATTCTTTCATCTTTCATCTTTCCGCATTGTTTCATCTTTCCGCATTGTTTCATCTTTCCGCATTGTTTCATCTTTCCGCATTGTTTCATCTTTCATCTTTCCGCATTCTTTCATCTTTCATCTTTCCGCATTGTTTCATCTTTCATCTTTCCGCAATGTTTCATCTTTCATCTTTCCGCATTGTTTCATCTTTCATCTTTCCGCATTGTTTCATCTTTCATCTTTCCGCATTGTTTGATCTTTCATCTTTCCGCATTGTTTCATCTTTCATCTTTCCGCATTGTTTCATCTTTCCGCATTGTTTCATCTTTCCGCATTGTTTCATCTTTCCGCATTGTTTCATCTTTCCGCATTATTTCATCTTTCCGCATTGTTTCATCTTTCCGCATTGTTTCATCTTTCCGCATTGTTTCATCTTTCCGCATTGTTTCATCTTTCCGCATTGTTTCATCTTTCCGCATTGTTTCATCTTTCCGCATTGTTTCATCTTTCCGCATTGTTTCATCTTTCCGCATTGTTTCATCTTTCCGCATTGTTTCATCTTTCCGCATTGTTTCATCTTTCCGCATTGTTTCATCTTTCCGCATTGTTTCATCTTTCCGCATTGTTTCATCTTTCATCTTTCCGCATTGTTTTATCTTTCATCTTTCCGCATTGTTTCATCTTTCCGCATTGTTTCATCTTTCCGCATTGTTTCATCTTTCATCTTCCTCATTCTTTCATCTTTCATCTTTCCACATTGTTTCATCTTTCATCTTTCCGCATTTTTTCATCTTCCATCTTTCCGCATTGTTTCATCTTTCATCTTTCCTCATTGTTTCATCTTTCCGCATTGTTTCATCTTTTATCTTCCGCATTCTTTCATCTTTCATCTTTCCGCATTGTTTCATCTTTCATCTTTCCGCATTTTTTCATCTTTCATCTTTCCGCATTGTTTCATCTTTCATCTTTCCGCATTGTTTCATCTTTCCGCATTGTTTCATCTTTCCGCATTGTTTCATCTTTCCGCATTGATTCATCTTTCCGCATTGTTTCATCTTTCCGCATTGTTTCATCTTTCCGCATTGTTTCATCTTTCCGCATTGTTTCATCTTTCCGCATTGTTTCATCTTACCGCATTGTTTCATCTTTCCGCATTGTTTCATCTTTCCGCATTGTTTCATCTTTCCGCATTGTTTCATCTTTCATCTTTCCGCATTGTTTCATCTTTCATCTTTCCGCATTGTTTCATCTTTCATCTTTCCGCATTGTTTCATCTTTCATCTTTCCGCATTGTTTCATCTTTCATCTTTCCGCATTGTTTCATCTTTCATCTTTCCGCATTGTTTCATCTTTCATCTTTCCGCATTGTTTCATCTTTCATCTTTCCGCATTGTTTCATCTTTCATCTTCCGCATTCTTTCATCTTTCATCTTTCCGCATTCTTTCATCTTTCATCTTTCCGCATTGTTTCATCTTTCATCTTTCCGCAATGTTTCATCTTTCATCTTTCCGCATTGTTTCATCTTTCATCTTCCGCATTCTTTCATATTTCATCTTTCCGCATTGTTTCATCTTTCATCTCTCCGCATTTTTTCATCTTTCATCTTTCCGCATTGTTTCATCTTTCATCTTTCCGCATTGTTTCATCTTTCCGCATTGTTTCATCTTTCCGCATTGTTTCATCTTTCCGCATTGTTTCATCTTTCATCTTTCCGCATTGTTTCATCTTTCATCTTTCCGCATTTTTTCACCTTTCATCTTTCCGCATTGTTTCATCTTTCATCTTTCCGCATTGTTTCATCTTTCATCTTTCCGCATTCTTTCATCTTTCATCTTTCCGCATTGTTTCATCTTTCCGCATTGTTTCATCTTTCCGCATTGTTTCATCTTTCCGCATTGTTTCATCTTTCCGCATTGTTTCATCTTTCCGCATTGTTTCATCTTTCCGCATTGTTTCATCTTTCCGCATTGTTTCATCTTTCCGCATTGTTTCATCTTTCCGCATTGTTTCATCTTTCCGCATTGTTTCATCTTTCATCTTTCCGCATTGTTTCATCTTTCATCTTTCCGCATTGTTTCATCTTTCATCTTTCCGCATTGTTTCATCTTTCATCTTTCCGCATTTTTTCATCTTTCATCTTTCCGCATTGTTTCATCTTTCATCTTTCCGCATTGTTTCATCTTTCCGCATTGTTTCATCTTTCCGCATTGTTTCATCTTTCCGCATTGTTTCATCTTTCCGCATTGTTTCATCTTTCCGCATTGTTTCATCTTTCCGCATTGTTTCATCTTTCCGCTTTGTTTCATCTTTCCGCATTGTTTCATCTTTCCGCATTGTTTCATCTTTCCGCATTGTTTCATCTTTCCGCATTGTTTCATCTTTCCGCATTGTTTCATCTTTCCGCATTGTTTCATCTTTCCGCATTGTTTCATCTTTCCGCATTGTTTCATCTTTCCGCATTGTTTCATCTTTCCGCATTGTTTCATCTTTCCGCATTGTTTCATCTTTCCGCATTGTTTCATCTTTCCGCATTGTTTCATCTTTCCGCATTGTTTCATCTTTCCGCATTGTTTCATCTTTCCGCATTGTTTCATCTTTCCGCATTGTTTCATCTTTCCGCATTGTTTCATCTTTCATCTTTCCGCATTGTTTCATCTTTCATCTTTCCGCATTGTTTCATCTTTCATCTTTCCGCATTGTTTCATCTTTCATCTTTCCGCATTGTTTCATCTTTCATCTTTCCGCATTGTTTCATCTTTCCGCATTGTTTCATCTTTCATCTTCCGCATTCTTTCATCTTTCATCTTCCCGCATTGTTTCATCTTTCATCTTTCCGCATTCTTTCATCTTTCATCTTTCCGCATTGTTTCATCTTTCATCTTTCCGCATTTTTTCATCTTTCATCTTTCCGCATTGTTTCATCTTTCATCTTTCCGCATTGTTTCATCTTTCATCTTTTCGCATTGTTTCATCTTTCATCTTTCCGAATTGTTTCATCTTTCATCTTTCCGCATTGTTTCATCTTTCATCTGTCCGCATTGTTTCATCTTTCATCTTTCCGCATTGTTTCATCTTTCATCTTTCCGCATTGTTTCATCTTTCATCTTTCCGCATTGTTTCATCTTTCCGCATTGTTTCATCTTTCATCTTCCGCATTCTTTCATCTTTCATCTTTCCGCATTGTTTCATCTTTCATCTTTCCGCATTTCTTCATCTTTCATCTTTCCGCATTGTTTCATCTTTCCGCATTGTTTCATCTTTCCGCATTGTTTCATCTTTCATCTTTCCGCATTGTTTCATCTTTCATCTTTCCGCATTCTTTCATCTTTCATCTTTCCGCATTGTTTCATCTTTCATCTTTCCGCATTCTTTCCTCTTTCATCTTTCCGCATTGTTTCATCTTTCATCTTTCCGCATTGTTTCATCTTTCATCTTTCCGCATTGTTTCATCTTTCATCTTTCCGCATTGTTTCATCTTTCATCTTTCCGCATTCTTTCATCTTTCATCTTTCCGCATTGTTTCATCTTTCATCTTTCCGCATTGCTTCATCTTTCATCTTTCCGCATTGTTTCATCTTTCATCTTTCCGCATTCTTTCATCTTTCATCTTTCCGCATTGTTTCATCTTTCATCTTTCCGCATTGTTTCATCTTTCATCTTTCCGCATTGTTTCATCTTTCCGCATTGTTTCATCTTTCATCTTCCGCATTCTTTCATCTTTCATCTTTCCTCATTGTTTCATCTTTCATCTTTCCGCATTTTTTCATCTTTCATCTTTCCGCATTGTTTCATCTTTCCGCATTGTTTCATCTTTCCGCATTGTTTCATCTTTCATCTTTCCGCATTGTTTCATCTTTCCGCATTCTTTCATCTTTCATCTTTCCGCATTGTTTCATCTTTCCGCATTGTTTCATCTTTCCGCATTGTTTCATCTTTCCGCATTGTTTCATCTTTCATCTTTCCGCATTCTTTCATCTTTCATCTTTCCGCATTGTTTCATCTTTCATCTTTCCGCAATGTTTCATCTTTCATCTTTCCGCATTGTTTCATCTTTCATCTTTCCGCATTGTTTCATCTTTCATCTTTCCGCATTGTTTGATCTTTCATCTTTCCGCATTGTTTCATCTTTCATCTTTCCGCATTGTTTCATCTTTCCGCATTGTTTCATCTTTCCGCATTGTTTCATCTTTCCGCATTGTTTCATCTTTCCGCATTGTTTCATCTTTCCGCATTGTTTCATCTTTCCGCATTGTTTCATCTTTCCGCATTGTTTCATCTTTCCGCATTGTTTCATCTTTCCGCATTGTTTCATCTTTCCGCATTGTTTCATCTTTCCGCATTGTTTCATCTTTCCGCATTGTTTCATCTTTCCGCATTGTTTCATCTTTCCGCATTGTTTCATCTTTCCGCATTGTTTCATCTTTCCGCATTGTTTCATCTTTCCGCATTGTTTCATCTTTCCGCATTGTTTCATCTTTCCGCATTGTTTCATCTTTCCGCATTGTTTCATCTTTCCGCATTGTTTCATCTTTCCGCATTGTTTCATCTTTCCGCATTGTTTCATCTTTCCGCATTGTTTCATCTTTCCGCATTGTTTCATCTTTCCGCATTGTTTCATCTTTCCGCATTGTTTCATCTTTCCGCATTGTTTCATCTTTCATCTTTCCGCATTGTTTCATCTTTCCGCATTGTTTCATCTTTCCGCATTGTTTCATCTTTCATCTTTCCGCATTGTTTCATCTTTCATCTTTCCGCATTCTTTCATCTTTCATCTTTCCGCATTGTTTCATCTTTCATCTTTCCGCATTGTTTCATCTTTCATCTTTCCGCATTGTTTCATCTTTCCGCATTGTTTCATCTTTCATCTTCCGCATTCTTTCATCTTTCATCTTTCCGCATTGTTTCATCTTTCATCTTTCCGCATTATTTCATCTTTCATCTTTCCGCATTGTTTCATCTTTCATCTTTCCGCATTGTTTCATCTTTCATCTTTCCGCATTGTTTCATCATTCATCTTTCCGCATTGTTTCATCTTTCATCTTTCCGCATTCTTTCATCTTTCATCTTTCCGCATTGTTTCATCTTTCATCTTTCCGCATTGTTTCATCTTTCATATTCCGCATTCTTTCATCTTTCATCTTTCCGCATTGTTTCATCTTTCATCTTTCCGCATTTTTTCATCTTTCATCTTTCCGCATTGTTTCATCTTTCATCTTTCCGCATTGTTTCATCTTTCCGCATTGTTTCATCTTTCCGCATTGTTTCATCTTTCATCTTTCCGCATTGTTTCATCTTTCCGCATTGTTTCATCTTTCCGCATTGTTTCATCTTTCCGCATTGTTTCATCTTTCCGCATTGTTTCATCTTTCCGCATTGTTTCATCTTTCCGCATTGTTTCATCTTTCATCTTTCCGAATTGATTCATCTTTCATCTTTCCGCATTGTTTCATCTTTCATCTTTCCGCATTGTTTCATCTTTCATCTTTCCGCATTGTTTCATCTTTCATCTTTCCGCATTGTTTCATCTTTCATCTTTCCGCATTGTTTCATCTTTCATCTTTCCGCATTGTTTCATCTTTCATCTTTCAGCATTGTTTCATCTTTCATCTTTCCGCATTCTTTCATCTTTCATCTTTCCGCATTCTTTCATCTTTCATCTTTCCGCATTGTTTCATCTTTCATCTTTCCGCATTGTTTCATCTTTCACCTTTCCGCATTCTTTCATCTTTCATCTTTCCGCATTGTTTTATCTTTCCGCATTGTTTCATCTTTCCGCATTGTTTCATCTTTCCGCATTGTTTCATCTTTCCGCATTGTTTCATCTTTCCGCATTGTTTCATCTTTCCGCATTGTTTCATCTTTCCGCATTGTTTCATCTTTCCGCATTGTTTCATCTTTCCGCATTGTTTCATCTTTCCGCATTGTTTCATCTTTCCGCATTGTTTCATCTTTCCGCATTGTTTCATCTTTCCGCATTGTTTCATCTTTCCGCATTGTTTCATCTTTCCGCATTGTTTCATCTTTCCGCATTGTTTCATCTTTCCGCATTGTTTCATCTTTCCGCATTGTTTCATCTTTCCGCATTGTTTCATCTTTCCGCATTGTTTCATCTTTCCGCATTGTTTCATCTTTCCGCATTGTTTCATCTTTCCGCATTGTTTCATCTTTCCGCATTGTTTCATCTTTCCGCATTGTTTCATCTTTCCGCATTGTTTCATCTTTCCGCATTGTTTCATCTTTCCGCATTGTTTCATCTTTCCGCATTGTTTCATCTTTCATCTTTCCGCATTGTTTCATCTTTCATCTTTCCGAATTGTTTCATCTTTCATCTTTCCGAATTGTTTCATCTTTCATCTTTCCGCATTGTTTCATCTTTCATCTTTCCGCATTTCTTCATCTTTCATCTTTCCGCATTGTTTCATCTTTCCGCATTGTTTCATCTTTCCGCATTGTTTCATCTTTCCGCATTGTTTCATCTTTCCGCATTGTTTCATCTTTCCGCATTGTTTCATCTTTCCGCATTGTTTCATCTTTCCGCATTGTTTCATCTTTCCGCATTGTTTCATCTTTCCGCATTGTTTCATCTTTCCGCATTGTTTCATCTTTCCGCATTGTTTCATCTTTCCGCATTGTTTCATCTTTCCGCATTGTTTCATCTTTCCGCATTGTTTCATCTTTCCGCATTGTTTCATCTTTCCGCATTGTTTCATCTTTCCGCATTGTTTCATCTTTCCGCATTGTTTCATCTTTCCGCATTGTTTCATCTTTCCGCATTGTTTCATCTTTCCGCATTGTTTCATCTTTCATCTTTCCGCATTGTTTCATCTTTCATCTTTCCGAATTGTTTCATCTTTCATCTTTCCGAATTGTTTCATCTTTCATCTTTCCGCATTGTTTCATCTTTCATCTTTCCGCATTGTTTCATCTTTCATCTTTCCGCATTCTTTCGTCTTTCATCTTTCCGCATTGTTTCATCTTTCATCTTTCCGCATTGTTTCATCTTTCATCTTTCCGCATTGTTTCATCTTTCATCTTTCCGCATTCTTTCATCTTTCATCTTTTCGCATTGTTTCATCTTTCATCTTTCCGCATTGTTTCATCTTTCATCTTTCCGCATTGTTTCATCTTTCCGCATTGTTTCATCTTTCATCTTCCGCATTCTTTCATCTTTCATCTTTCCGCATTGTTTCATCTTTCATCTTTCCGCATTTCTTCATCTTTCATCTTTCCGCATTGTTTCATCTTTCCGAATTGTTTCATCTTTCCGCATTGTTTCATCTTTCCGCATTGTTTCATCTTTCCGCATTGTTTCATCTTTCCGCATTGTTTCATCTTTCATCT
This sequence comes from Gastracanthus pulcherrimus, assembly GCA_949152435.1. Classification (NCBI taxonomy): domain Eukaryota; kingdom Metazoa; phylum Arthropoda; class Insecta; order Hymenoptera; family Pteromalidae; genus Gastracanthus; species Gastracanthus pulcherrimus. The sequence goes on along the minus strand of CASCKD010000027.1, from coordinate 13,071 downwards.
TTCCGCATTGTTTCATCTATCATCTTTCCGCATTCTTTCATCTTTCATCTTTCCGCATTGTTTCATCTTTCATCTTTCCGCATTGTTTCATCTTTCATCTTTCCGCATTCTTTCCTCTTTCATCTTTCCGCATTGTTTCATCTTTCATCTTTCCGCATTGTTTCATCTTTCATCTTTCCGCATTGTTTCATCTTTCATCTTTCCGCATTGTTTCATCTTTCATCTTTCCGCATTCTTTCATCTTTCATCTTTCCGCATTGTTTCATCTTTCATCATTCCGCATTGTTTCATCTTTCATCTTTCCGCATTGTTTCATCTTTCATCTTTCCGCATTCTTTCATCTTTCATCTTTCCGCATTGTTTCATCTTTCATCTTTCCGCATTGTTTCATCTTTCATCTTTCCGCATTGTTTCATCTTTCCGCATTGTTTCATCTTTCCGCATTGTTTCATCTTTCATCTTTCCGCATTGTTTCATCTTTCATCTTTCCGCATTGTTTCATCTTTCCGCATTGTTTCATCTTTCATCTTCCGCATTCTTTCATCTTTCATCTTTCCTCATTGTTTCATCTTTCATCTTTCCGCATTTTTTCATCTTTCATCTTTCCGCATTGTTTCATCTTTCCGTATTGTTTCATCTTTCCGCATTGTTTCATCTTTCCGCATTCTTTCATCTTTCCGCATTGTTTCATCTTTCCGCATTGTTTCATCTTTCCGCATTGTTTCATCCTTCCGCATTGTTTCATTTTTCCGCATTGTTTCATCTTTCATCTTTCCGCATTCTTTCATCTTTCATCTTTCCGCATTGTTTCATCTTTCATCTTTCCGCATTGTTTCATCTTTCATCTTTCCGCATTCTTTCATCTTTCATCTTTCCGCATTGTTTCATCTTTCATCTTTCCGCATTGTTTCATCTTTCATCTTTCCGCATTCTTTCATCTTTCATCTTTCCGCATTGTTTCATCTTTCATCTTTCCGCATTTTTTCATCTTTCATCTTTCCGCATTGTTTCATCTTTCATCTTTCCGCATTGTTTCATCTTTCCGCATTGTTTCATCTTTCATCTTTCCGCATTGTTTCATCTTTCATCTTTCCGCATTCTTTCATCTTTCATCTTTCCGCATTTTTTCATCTTTCATCTTTCCGCATTGTTTCATCTTTCATCTTTCCGCATTGTTTCATCTTTCCGCATTGTTTCATCTTTCCGCATTGTTTCATCTTTCCGCATTGTTTCATCTTTCCGAATTGTTTCATCTTTCCGCATTGTTTCATCTTTCCGCATTGTTTCATCTTTCCGCATTGTTTCATCTTTCCGCATTGTTTCATCTTTCCGCATTGTTTCATCTTTCCGCATTGTTTCATCTTTCCGCATTGTTTCATCTTTCCGCATTGTTTCATCTTTCCGCATTGTTTCATCTTTCCGCATTGTTTCATCTTTCCGCATTGTTTCATCTTTCCGCATTGTTTCATCTTTCATCTTTCCGCATTGTTTCATCTTTCATCTTTCCGAATTGTTTCATCTTTCATCTTTCCGCATTGTTTCATCTTTCATCTTTCCGCATTGTTTCATCTTTCATCTTTCCGCATTCATTCATCTTTCATCTTTCCGCATTGTTTCATCTTTCATCTTTTCGCATTGTTTCATCTTTCATCTTTCCGCATTCTTTCATCTTTCATCTTTCCGCATTCTTTCATCTTTCATCTTTCCGAATTGTTTCATCTTTCATCTTTCCGCATTGTTTCATCTTTCATCTTTCCGCATTCTTTCATCTTTCATCTTTCCGCATTGTTTCATCTTTCCGCATTGTTTCATCTTTCCGCATTGTTTCATCTTTCCGCATTGTTTCATCTTTCATCTTTCCGCATTGTTTCATCTTTCATCTTTCCGCATTCTTTCATCTTTCATCTTTCCGCATTGTTTCATCTTTCATCTTTCCGCATTGTTTCATCTTTCATCTTTCCGCATTCTTTCATCTTTCATCTTTCCGCATTGTTTCATCTTTCATCTTTCCGCATTGTTTCATCTTTCCGCATTGTTTCATCTTTCCGCATTGTTTCATCTTTCCGCATTGTTTCATCTTTCATCTTCCGCATTCTTTCATCTTTCATCTTTCCGCATTGTTTCATCTTTCATCTTTCCGCATTTTTTCATCTTTCATCTTTCCGCATTGTTTCATCTTTCATCTTTCCGCATTGTTTTATCTTTCATCTTTCCGCATTGTTTCATCTTTCATCTTCCTCATTCTTTCATCTTTCATCTTTCCGCATTGTTTCATCTTTCATCTTTCCGCATTTTTTCATCTTTCATCTTTCCGCATTGTTTCATCTTTCATCTTTCCTCATTGTTTCATCTTTCCGCATTGTTTCATCTTTCATCTTCCGCATTCTTTCATCTTTCATCTTTCCGCATTGTTTCATCTTTCATCTTTCCGCATTCTTTCATCTTTCATCTTTCCGCATTGTTTCATCTTTCATCTTTCCGCAATGTTTCATCTTTCATCTTTCCACATTGTTTCATCTTTCATCTTTCCGCATTGTTTCATCTTTCATCTTTCCGCATTGTTTCATCTTTCATCTTTCCGCATTGTTTCATCTTTCATCTTTCCGCATTGTTTCATCTTTCCGCATTGTTTCATCTTTCATCTTCCGCATTCTTTCATCTTTCATCTTTCCGCATTGTTTCATCTTTCATCTTTCCGCATTTTTTCATCTTTCATCTTTCCGCATTGTTTCATCTTTCATCTTTCCGCATTGTTTCATCTTTCCGCATTGTTTCATCTTTCATCTTTCCGCATTGTTTCATCTTTCATCTTTCCGCATTCTTTCATCTTTCATCTTTCCGCATTTTTTCATCTTTCATCTTTCCGCATTGTTTCATCTTTCATCTTTCCGCATTGTTTCATCTTTCCGCATTGTTTCATCTTTCCGCATTGTTTCATCTTTCCGCATTGTTTCATCTTTCCGAATTGTTTCATCTTTCCGCATTGTTTCATCTTTCCGCATTGTTTCATCTTTCCGCATTGTTTCATCTTTCCGCATTGTTTCATCTTTCCGCATTGTTTCATCTTTCCGCATTGTTTCATCTTTCCGCATTGTTTCATCTTTCCGCATTGTTTCATCTTTCCGCATTGTTTCATCTTTCCGCATTGTTTCATCTTTCCGCATTGTTTCATCTTTCCGCATTGTTTCATCTTTCCGCATTATTTCATCTTTCCGCATTGTTTCATCTTTCCGCATTGTTTCATCTTTCCGCATTGTTTCATCTGTCCGCATTGTTTCATCTTTCCGCATTGTTTCATCTTTCCGCATTGTTTCATCTTTCCGCATTGTTTCATCTTTCCGCATTGTTTCATCTTTCCGCATTGTTTCATCTTTCCGCATTGTTTCATCTTTCCGCATTGTTTCATCTTTCCGCATTGTTTCATCTTTCCGCATTGTTTCATCTTTCCGCATTGTTTCATCTTTCCGCATTGTTTCATCTTTCCGCATTGTTTCATCTTTCCGCATTGTTTCATCTTTCATCTTTCCGCATTGTTTCATCTTTCATCTTTCCGAATTGTTTCATCTTTCATCTTTCCGCATTGTTTCATCTTTCATCTTTCCGCATTGTTTCATCTTTCATCTTTCAGCATTCATTCATCTTTCATCTTTCCGCATTGTTTCATCTTTCATCTTTTCGCATTGTTTCATCTTTCATCTTTCCGCATTCTTTCATCTTTCATCTTTCCGCATTCTTTCATCTTTCATCTTTCCGCATTGTTTCATCTTTCATCTTTCCGCATTGTTTCATCTTTCATCTTTCCGCATTCTTTCATCTTTCATCTTTCCGCATTGTTTCATCTTTCCGCATTGTTTCATCTTTCCGCATTGTTTCATCTTTCCGCATTGTTTCATCTTTCATCTTTCCGCATTGTTTCATCTTTCATCTTTCCGCATTCTTTCATCTTTCATCTTTCCGCATTGTTTCATCTTTCATCTTTCCGCATTGTTTCATCTTTCATCTTTCCGCATTCTTTCATCTTTCATCTTTCCGCATTGTTTCATCTTTCATCTTTCCGCATTGTTTCATCTTTCCGCATTGTTTCATCTTTCCGCATTGTTTCATCTTTCCGCATTGTTTCATCTTTCCGCATTGTTTCATCTTTCATCTTCCGCATTCTTTCATCTTTCATCTTTCCGCATTGTTTCATCTTTCATCTTTCCGCATTTTTTCATCTTTCATCTTTCCGCATTGTTTCATCTTTCATCTTTCCGCATTGTTTTATCTTTCATCTTTCCGCATTGTTTCATCTTTCATCTTCCTCATTCTTTCATCTTTCATCTTTCCGCATTGTTTCATCTTTCATCTTTCCGCATTTTTTCATCTTTCATCTTTCCGCATTGTTTCATCTTTCATCTTTCCTCATTGTTTCATCTTTCCGCATTGTTTCATCTTTCCGCATTGTTTCATCTTTCCGCATTGTTTCATCTTTCCGCATTGTTTCATCTTTCCGCATTGTTTCATCTTTCCGCATTGTTTCATCTTTCCGCATTGATTCATCTTTCCGCATTGTTTCATCTTTCCGCATTGTTTCATCTTTCATCTTTCCGCATTGTTTCATGTTTCATCTTTCCTTATTGTTTCATCTTTCATCTTTCCGCATTGTTTCATCTTTCATCTTTCCTTATTGTTTCATCTTTCATCTTTCCGCATTGTTTCATCTTTCATCTTTCCGAATTGTTTCATCTTTCATCTATCCGCATTGTTTCATCTTTCATCTTTCCGCATTGTTTCTTCTTTCATCTTTCCGCATTGTTTCATCTTTCATCTTTCCGCATTGTTTCATCTTTCATCTTTCCGCATTGTTTCATCTTTCATCTTTCCGCATTGTTTCATCTTTCATCTTTCCGCATTCTTTCATCTTTCATCTTTCCGCATTGTTTCATCTTTCATCTTTCCGCATTGTTTCATCTTTCCGCATTGTTTCATCTTTCATCTTCCGCATTCTTTCATCTTTCATCTTTCCGCATTGTTTCATCTTTCATCTTTTCGCATTGTTTCATCTTTCATCTTTCCGCATTCTTTCATCTTTCATCTTTCCGCATTCTTTCATCTTTCATCTTTCCGCATTGTTTCATCTTGCATCTTTCCGCATTGTTTCATCTTTCATCTTTCCGCATTCTTTCATCTTTCATCTTTCCGCATTGTTTCATCTTTCCGCATTGTTTCATCTTTCCGCATTGTTTCATCTTTCCGCATTGTTTCATCTTTCCGCATTGTTTCATCTTTCCGCATTGTTTCATCTTTCCGCATTGTTTCATCTTTCCGCATTGTTTCATCTTTCATCTTTCCGCATTGTTTCATCTTTCATCTTTCCGCATTCTTTCATCTTTCATCTTTCCGCATTGTTTCATCTTTCATCTTTCCGCATTGTTTCATCTTTCATCTTTCCGCATTCTTTCATCTTTCATCTTTCCGCATTGTTTCATCTTTCATCTTTCCGCATTGTTTCATCTTTCCGCATTGTTTCATCTTTCCGCATAGTTTCATCTTTCCGCATTGTTTCATCTTTCATCTTCCGCATTCTTTCATCTTTCATCTTTCCGCATTGTTTCATCTTTCATCTTTCCGCATTTTTTCATCTTTCATCTTTCCGCATTGTTTCATCTTTCATCTTTCCGCATTGTTTTATCTTTCATCTTTCCGCATTGTTTCATCTTTCATCTTCCTCATTCTTTCATCTTTCATCTTTCCGCATTGTTTCATCTTTCATCTTTCCGCATTTTTTCATCTTTCATCTTTCCGCATTGTTTCATCTTTCATCTTTCCTCATTGTTTCATCTTTCCGCATTGTTTCATCTTTCCGCATTGTTTCATCTTTCCGCATTGTTTCATCTTTCCGCATTGTTTCATCTTTCCGCATTGTTTCATCTTTCCGCATTGTTTCATCTTTCCGCATTGATTCATCTTTCCGCATTGTTTCATCTTTCCGCATTGTTTCATCTTTCATCTTTCCGCATTGTTTCATGTTTCATCTTTCCTTATTGTTTCATCTTTCATCTTTCCGCATTGTTTCATCTTTCATCTTTCCGCATTGTTTCATCTTTCATCTTTCCGCATTGTTTCATCTTTCATCTTTCCGAATTGTTTCATCTTTCATCTATCCGCATTGTTTCATCTTTCATCTTTCCGCATTGTTTCATCTTTCATCTTTCCGCATTGTTTCATCTTTCATCTTTCCGCATTGTTTCATCTTTCATCTTTCCGCATTGTTTCATCTTTCATCTTTCCGCATTGTTTCATCTTTCATCTTTCCGCATTCTTTCATCTTTCATCTTTCCGCATTGTTTCATCTTTCCGCATTGTTTCATCTTTCCGCATTGTTTCATCTTTCCGCATTGTTTCATCTTTCCGCATTGTTTCATCTTTCCGCATTGTTTCATCTTTCCGCATTGTTTCATCTTTCCGCATTGTTTCATCTTTCATCTTTCCGCATTGTTTCATCTTTCATCTTTCCGCATTCTTTCATCTTTCATCTTTCCGCATTGTTTCATCTTTCATCTTTCCGCATTGTTTCATCTATCATCTTTCCGCATTCTTTCATCTTTCATCTTTCCGCATTGTTTCATCTTTCATCTTTCCGCATTGTTTCATCTTTCCGCATTGTTTCATCTTTCATCTTCCGCATTCTTTCATCTTTCATCTTTCCGCATTGTTTCATCTTTCATCTTTCCGCATTTTTTCATCTTTCATCTTTCCGCATTGTTTCATCTTTCATCTTTCCGCATTGTTTTATCTTTCATCTTTCCGCATTGTTTCATCTTTCCGCATTGTTTCATCTTTCCGCATTGTTTCATCTTTCATCTTCCTCATTCTTTCATCTTTCATCTTTCCACATTGTTTCATCTTTCATCTTTCCGCATTTTTTCATCTTCCATCTTTCCGCATTGTTTCATCTTTCATCTTTCCTCATTGTTTTATCTTTCCGCATTGTTTCATCTTTTATCTTCCGCATTCTTTCATCTTTCATCTTTCCGCATTGTTTCATCTTTCATCTTTCCGCATTTTTTCATCTTTCATCTTTCCGCATTGTTTCATCTTTCATCTTTCCGCATTGTTTCATCTTTCCGCATTGTTTCATCTTTCCGCATTGTTTCATCTTTCCGCATTGTTTCATCTTTCCGCATTGTTTCATCTTTCCGCATTGTTTCATCTTTCCGCATTGTTTCATCTTTCCGCATTGTTTCATCTTTCCGCATTGTTTCATCTTTCCGCATTGTTTCATCTTACCGCATTGTTTCATCTTTCCGCATTGTTTCATCTTTCCGCATTGTTTCATCTTTCCGCATTGTTTCATCTTTCATCTTTCCGCATTGTTTCATCTTTCATCTTTCCGCATTGTTTCATCTTTCATCTTTCCGCATTGTTTCATCTTTCATCTTTCCGCATTGTTTCATCTTTCATCTTTCCGCATTGTTTCATCTTTCATCTTTCCGCATTGTTTCATCTTTCATCTTTCCGCATTGTTTCATCTTTCATCTTTCCGCATTGTTTCATCTTTCATCTTTCCGCATTGTTTCATCTTTCATCTTCCGCATTCTTTCATCTTTCATCTTTCCGCATTCTTTCATCTTTCATCTTTCCGCATTGTTTCATCTTTCATCTTTCCGCAATGTTTCATCTTTCATCTTTCCGCATTGTTTCATCTTTCATCTTCCGCATTCTTTCATATTTCATCTTTCCGCATTGTTTCATCTTTCATCTCTCCGCATTTTTTCATCTTTCATCTTTCCGCATTGTTTCATCTTTCATCTTTCCGCATTGTTTCATCTTTCCGCATTGTTTCATCTTTCATCTTTCCGCATTGTTTCATCTTTCATCTTTCCGCATTTTTTCACCTTTCATCTTTCCGCATTGTTTCATCTTTCATCTTTCCGCATTGTTTCATCTTTCATCTTTCCGCATTCTTTCATCTTTCATCTTTCCGCATTCTTTCATCTTTCATCTTTCCGCATTGTTTCATCTTTCCGCATTGTTTCATCTTTCCGCATTGTTTCATCTTTCCGCATTGTTTCATCTTTCCGCATTGTTTCATCTTTCCGCATTGTTTCATCTTTCCGCATTGTTTCATCTTTCCGCATTGTTTCATCTTTCCGCATTGTTTCATCTTTCCGCATTGTTTCATCTTTCCGCATTGTTTCATCTTTCCGCATTGTTTCATCTTTCCGCATTGTTTCATCTTTCCGCATTGTTTCATCTTTCATCTTTCCGCATTGTTTCATCTTTCATCTTTCCGCATTGTTTCATCTTTCATCTTTCCGCATTGTTTCATCTTTCATCTTTCCGCATTGTTTCATCTTTCATCTTTCCGCATTTTTTCATCTTTCATCTTTCCGCATTGTTTCATCTTTCATCTTTCCGCATTGTTTCATCTTTCCGCATTGTTTCATCTTTCCGCATTGTTTCATCTTTCCGCATTGTTTCATCTTTCCGCATTGTTTCATCTTTCCGCATTGTTTCATCTTTCCGCATTGTTTCATCTTTCCGCATTGTTTCATCTTTCCGCATTGTTTCATCTTTCCGCATTGTTTCATCTTTCCGCATTGTTTCATCTTTCCGCATTGTTTCATCTTTCCGCATTGTTTCATCTTTCCGCATTGTTTCATCTTTCCGCATTGTTTCATCTTTCCGCATTGTTTCATCTTTCCGCATTGTTTCATCTTTCCGCATTGTTTCATCTTTCCGCATTGTTTCATCTTTCCGCATTGTTTCATCTTTCCGCATTGTTTCATCTTTCCGCATTGTTTCATCTTTCCGCATTGTTTCATCTTTCCGCATTGTTTCATCTTTCCGCATTGTTTCATCTTTCCGCATTGTTTCATCTTTCATCTTTCCGCATTGTTTCATCTTTCATCTTTCCGAATTGTTTCATCTTTCATCTTTCCGAATTGTTTCATCTTTCATCTTTCCGCATTGTTTCATCTTTCATCTTTCCGCATTCTTTCATCTTTCATCTTTCCGCATTGTTTCATCTTTCATCTTTCCGCAATGTTTCATCTTTCATCTTTCCGCATTGTTTCATCTTTCATCTTCCGCATTCTTTCATATTTCATCTTTCCGCATTGTTTCATCTTTCATCTCTCCGCATTTTTTCATCTTTCATCTTTCCGCATTGTTTCATCTTTCATCTTTCCGCATTGTTTCATCTTTCCGCATTGTTTCGTCTTTCATCTTTCCGCATTGTTTCATCTTTCATCTTTCCGCATTTTTTCACCTTTCATCTTTCCGCATTGTTTCATCTTTCATCTTTCCGCATTGTTTCATCTTTTATCTTTCCGCATTCTTTCATCTTTCATCTTTCCGCATTGTTTCATCTTTCCGCATTGTTTCATCTTTCCGCATTGTTTCATCTTTCCGCATTGTTTCATCTTTCCGCATTGTTTCATCTTTCCGCATTGTTTCATCTTTCCGCATTGTTTCATCTTTCCGCATTGTTTCATCTTTCCGCATTGTTTCATCTTTCCGCATTGTTTCATCTTTCCGCATTGTTTCATCTTTCCGCATTGTTTCATCTTTCCGCATTGTTTCATCTTTCCGCATTGTTTCATCTTTCCGCATTGTTTCATCTTTCCGCATTGTTTCATCTTTCATCTTTCCGCATTGTTTCATCTTTCATCTTTCCGCATTGTTTCATCTTTCATCTTTCCGCATTGTTTCATCTTTCATCTTTCCGCATTGTTTCATCTTTCATCTTTCCGCATTGTTTCATCTTTCATCTTTCCGCATTTTTTCATCTTTCATCTTTCCGCATTGTTTCATCTTTCATCTTTCCGCATTGTTTCATCTTTCCGCATTGTTTCATCTTTCCGCATTGTTTCATCTTTCCGCATTGTTTCATCTTTCCGCATTGTTTCATCTTTCCGCATTGTTTCATCTTTCCGCATTGTTTCATCTTTCCGCATTGTTTCATCTTTCCGCATTGTTTCATCTTTCCGCATTGTTTCATCTTTCCGCATAGTTTCATCTTTCCGCATTGTTTCATCTTTCCGCATTGTTTCATCTTTCCGCATTGTTTCATCTTTCCGCATTGTTTCATCTTTCCGCATTGTTTCATCTTTCCGCATTGTTTCATCTTTCCGCATTGTTTCATCTTTCCGCATTGTTTCATCTTTCCGCATTGTTTCATCTTTCCGCATTGTTTCATCTTTCCGCATTGTTTCATCTTTCCGCATTGTTTCATCTTTCCGCATTGTTTCATCTTTCCGCATTGTTTCATCTTTCCGCATTGTTTCATCTTTCCGCATTATTTCATATTTCCGCATTGTTTCATCTTTCCGCATTGTTTCATCTTTCCGCATTGTTTCATCTTTCCGCATTGTTTCATCTTTCATCTTTCCGCATTGTTTTATCTTTCATCTTTCCGCATTGTTTCATCTTTCCGCATTGTTTCATCTTTCCGCATTGTTTCATCTTTCATCTTCCTCATTCTTTCATCTTTCATCTTTCCACATTGTTTCATCTTTCATCTTTCCGCATTTTTTCATCTTCCATCTTTCCGCATTGTTTCATCTTTCATCTTTCCTCATTGTTTCATCTTTCCGCATTGTTTCATCTTTTATCTTCCGCATTCTTTCATCTTTCATCTTTCCGCATTGTTTCATCTTTCATCTTTCCGCATTTTTTCATCTTTCATCTTTCCGCATTGTTTCATCTTTCATCTTTCCGCATTGTTTCATCTTTCATCTTTCCGCATTTTTTCATCTTTCATCTTTCCGCATTGTTTCATCTTTCATCTTTCCGCATTGTTTTATCTTTCATCTTTCCGCATTGTTTCATCTTTCCGCATTGTTTCATCTTTCATCTTCCTCATTCTTTCATCTTTCATCTTTCCGCATTGTTTCATCTTTCATCTTTCCGCATTTTTTCATCTTTCATCTTTCCGCATTGTTTCATCTTTCATCTTTCCGCATTGTTTCATCTTTCCGCATTGTTTCGTCTTTCCGCATTGTTTCATCTTTCCGCATTGTTTCATCTTTCCGCATTGTTTCATCTTTCCGCATTGTTTCATCTTTCCGCATTGTTTCATCTTTCCGCATTGTTTCATCTTTCCGCATTGTTTCATCTTTCCGCATTGTTTCATCTTTCCGCATTGTTTCATCTTTCTGCATTGTTTCATCTTTCCGCATTGTTTCATCTTACCGCATTGTTTCATCTTTCCGCATTGTTTCATCTTTCCGCATTGTTTCATCTTTCCGCATTGTTTCATCTTTCATCTTTCCGCATTGTTTCATCTTTCATCTTTCCGCATTGTTTCATCTTTCATCTTTCCGCATTGTTTCATCTTTCATCTTTCCGCATTGTTTCATCTTTCATCTTTCCGCATTCTTTCATCTTTCATCTTTCCGCATTGTTTCATCTTTCATCTTTCCGCATTGTTTCATCTTTCATCTTTCCGCATTGTTTCATCTTTCATCTTCCGCATTCTTTCATCTTTCATCTTTCCGCATTCTTTCATCTTTCATCTTTCCGCATTGTTTCATCTTTCATCTTTCCGCAATGTTTCATCTTTCATCTTTCCGCATTGTTTCATCTTTCATCTTCCGCATTCTTTCATCTTTCATCTTTCCGCATTCTTTCATCTTTCATCTTTCCGCATTTTTTCATCTTTCATCTTTCCGCATTGTTTCATCTTTCATCTTTCCGCATTGTTTCATCTTTCCGCATTGTTTCATCTTTCATCTTTCCGCATTGTTTCATCTTTCATCTTTCCGCATTTTTTCACCTTTCATCTTTCCGCATTGTTTCATCTTTCATCTTTCCGCATTGTTTCATCTTTCATCTTTCCGCATTCTTTCATCTTTCATCTTTCCGCATTGTTTCATCTTTCCGCATTGTTTCATCTTTCCGCATTGTTTCATCTTTCCGCATTGTTTCATCTTTCCGCATTGTTTCATCTTTCCGCATTGTTTCATCTTTCCGCATTGTTTCATCTTTCCGCATTGTTTCATCTTTCCGCATTGTTTCATCTTCCCGCATTGTTTCATCTTTCCGCATTGTTTCATCTTTCCGCATTGTTTCATCTTTCCGCATTGTTTCATCTTTCCGCATTGTTTCATCTTTCCGCATTGTTTCATCTTTCCGCATTGTTTCATCTTTCCGCATTGTTTCATCTTTCATCTTTCCGCATTGTTTCTTCTTTCATCTTTCCGCTTTGTTTCATCTTTCATCTTTCCGCATTGTTTCATCTTTCATCTTTCCGCATTGTTTCATCTTTCATCTTTCCGCATTGTTTCATCTTTCATCTTTCCGCATTGTTTCATCTTTCATCTTTCCGCATTGTTTCATCTTTCATCTTCCGCATTCTTTCATCTTTCATCTTTCCGCATTGTTTCATCTTTCATCTTTCCGCATTTTTTCATCTTTCATCTTTCCGCATTGTTTCATCTTTCATCTTTCCGCATTGTTTCATCTTTCCGCATTGTTTCATCTTTCATCTTTCCGCATTGTTTCATCTTTCATCTTTCCGCATTCTTTCATCTTTCATCTTTCCGCATTTTTTCATCTTTCATCTTTCCGCATTGTTTCATCTTTCATCTTTCCGCATTGTTTCATCTTTCCGCATTGTTTCATCTTTCCGCATTATTTCATCTTTCCGCATTGTTTCATCTTTCCGCATTGTTTCATCTTTCCGCATTGTTTCATCTTTCCGCATTGTTTCATCTTTCCGCATTGTTTCATCTTTCCGCATTGTTTCATCTTTCCGCATTGTTTCATCTTTCCGCATTGTTTCATCTTTCCGCATTGTTTCATCTTTCCGCATTGTTTCATCTTTCCGCATTGTTTCATCTTTCCGCATTGTTTCATCTTTCCGCATTGTTTCATCTTTCCGCATTGTTTCATCTTTCCGCATTGTTTCATCTTTCCGCATTGTTTCATCTTTCCGCATTGTTTCATCTTTCCGCATTGTTTCATCTTTCCGCATTGTTTCATCTTTCCGCATTGTTTCATCTTTCCGCATTGTTTCATCTTTCCGCATTGTTTCATCTTTCCGCATTGTTTCATCTTTCCGCATTGTTTCATCTTTCCGCATTG